>OY992876.1:106351903-106436903 GCA_963921405.1 Cepaea hortensis | reverse complement strand
GCAGATGTGAGTCGTGGACCATGTTGCAACCACTAACGAAGAAAACTGGACAGTTGTGAACTTCAATGTGACAGAAAGGTCTTAGAATATCGTGGACCATGTTGCAACCACTAACAAAGAAAACTAGACAATTGTGAACTTCAATGTGACAGAAAGGTCTTAGAATATCGTGGACCATGTTGCAACCACTAAAAAAGAAAACTAGACATTTGTGAACTTCAATGTGATAGAATGGTCTTAGAATATCGTGGACCATGTTGCAACCACTAACAAAGAAAACTAGACAATTGTGAACTTCAATGTGACAGAAAGGTCTTAGAATATCGTGGACCATGTTGCAACCACTAACAAAGAAAACTAGACAATTGTGAACTTCAATGTGACAGAATGGTCTTAGAATATCGTGGACCATGTTGCAACCACTAACAAAGAAAACTAGACAATTGTGAACTTCAATGTGACAGAAAGGTCTTAGAATATCGTGGACCATGTTGCAACCACTAACGAAGAAAACTAGACAATTGTGAACTTCAATGTGACAGAAAGGTCTTAGAATATCGTGGACCATGTTGCAACCACTAACAAAAAAAAAAAAACTAGACTATTGTGAACTTCAATGTGACAGAAAGGTCTTAGAATATCGTGGACCATGTTGCAACCACTAACAAAGAAAACTAAACAATTGTGAACTTCAATGTGACAGAAAGGTCTTAGAATATCGTGGACCATGTTGCAACCACTAACAAAGAAAACTAGACAATTGTGAACTTTAATGTGACAGAAAGGTCTTAGAATATCGTGTACCATGTTGCAACCACTAACGAAGAAAACTAGACAATTGTGAACTTCAATGTGATAGAAAGGTCTTAGAATATCGTGGACCATGTTGCAACCACTAAAAAAGAAAACTAGACATTTGTGAACTTCAATGTGATAGAATGGTCTTAGAATATCGTGGACCATGTTGCAACCACTAACAAAGAAAACTAGACAATTGTGAACTTCAATGTGACAGAAAGGTCTTAGAATATCGTGGACCATGTTGCAACCACTAACAAAGAAAACTAGACAATTGTGAACTTCAATGTGACAGAAAGGTTTTAGAATATCGTGGACCATGTTGCAACCACTAAAAAAAAAAACACTAGACAATTGTGAACTTCAATGTGACAGAATGGTCTTAGAATATCGTGGACCATGTTGCAACCACTAACAAAGAAAACTAGACAATTGTGAACTTCAATGTGACAGAAAGGTCTTAGAATATCGTGGACCATGTTGCAATCACTAACGAAGAAAACTTGACAATTGTGAACTTCAATGTGACAGAAAGGTCTTAGAATATCGTGGACCATGTTGCAACCACTAACAAAAAAAAACTAGACAATTGTGAACTTCAATGTGACAGAAAGGTCTTAGAATATCGTGGACCATGTTGCAACCACTAACAAAGAAAACTAGACAATTGTGAACTTCAATGTGACAGAAAGGTCTTAGAATATCGTGGACCATGTTGCAACCACTAACAAAGAAAACTAGACATTTGTGAACTTCAATGTGACAGAAAGGTCTTAGAATATCGTGGACCATGTTGCAACCACTAACGAAGAAAACTAGACAATTGTGAACTTCAATGTGATAGAAAGGTCTTAGAATATCGTGGACCATGTTGCAACCACTAACAAAGAAAACTAGACAATTGTGAACTTCAATGTGACAGAAAGGTCTTAGAATATCGTGGACCATGTTGCAACCACTAAAAAAAAAAACTAGACAATTGTGAACTTCAATGTGACAGAATGGTCTTAGAATATCGTGGACCATGTTGCAACCACTAACAAAGAAAACTAGACAATTGTGAACTTCAATGTGACAGAAAGGTCTTAGAATATCGTGGACCATGTTGCAACCACTAACGAAGAAAACTAGACAATTGTGAACTTCAATGTGACAGAAAGGTCTTAGAATATCGTGGACCATGTTGCAACCACTAACAAAAAAAAAACTAGACAATTGTGAACTTCAATGTGACAGAAAGGTCTTAGAATATCGTGGACCATGTTGCAACCACTAACAAAGAAAACTAGACAATTGTGAACTTCAATGTGACAGAAAGGTCTTAGAATATCGTGGACCATGTTGCAACCACTAACAAAGAAAACTAGACAATTGTGAACTTTAATGTGACAGAAAGGTCTTAGAATATCGTGTACCATGTTGCAACCACTAACGAAGAAAACTAGACAATTGTGAACTTCAATGTGATAGAAAGGTCTTAGAATATCGTGGACCATGTTGCAACCACTAAAAAAGAAAACTAGACATTTGTGAACTTCAATGTGATAGAATGGTCTTAGAATATCGTGGACCATGTTGCAACCACTAACAAAGAAAACTAGACAATTGTGAACTTCAATGTGACAGAAAGGTCTTAGAATATCGTGGACCATGTTGCAACCACTAACAAAGAAAACTAGACAATTGTGAACTTCAATGTGACAGAAAGGTCTTAGAATATCGTGGACCATGTTGCAACCACTAACAAAAAAAAAAACTAGACAATTGTGAACTTTAATGTGACAGAAAGGTCTTAGAATATCGTGGACCATGTTGCAACTACTAACAAAGAAAACTAGACAATTGTGAACTTCAATGTGACAGAAAGGTCTTAGAATATCGTGGACCATGTTGCAACCACTAACAAAGAAAACTAGACAATTGTGAACTTCAATGTGACAGAAAGGTCTTAGAATATCGTGGACCATGTTGCAACCACTAACGAAGAAAACTAGACAATTGTGAACTTCAATGTGATAGAAAGGTCTTAGAATATCGTGGACTAATAAGGGGGAAAATAGTGACCTTCTACAAGATCTGGATATCGAATAAAAATGACTCATAGACAGCATCCTGTCTCGGAAAATGAAATAATTTGGCCACATTAAACATCAAAGTGAATTGGAGAGAACATTGATGGAAGGCGTGGTCCCTGAAAGAAGAGGCAAGTGTTGACCAGCACGAAGATAAATACAGGATACTGCAGACTTGTTGGGCATGAAAATATACGAGATAGAGGAAGATAAATATAGGACACTGCAGACTTGTTGGGCATGAAAATACATGAGATAGAGGGAGATAAATATAGGATACTGCAGACTTGTTGGGCATGAAAATACATGAGATAGAGGAATATACATATAGGATACTGCAGACTTGTTGGGCATGAAAATACATGAAATAGAGGAAGATAAATACAGGATACTGCAGACTTGTTGGGTATGAAAATATATGAGATAGAGGAAGATAAATATAGGATACTGCAGACTTGTTGGGCATGAAAATACATGAGATAGAGGAAGATAAATACAGGATACTGCAGACTTGTTGGGCATGAAAATACATGAGATAGAGGAAGATAAATATAGGATACTGCAGACTTGTTGGGCATGAAAATACATGAGATAGAGGAAGATAAATACAGGATACTGCAGACTTGTTGGGCATGAAAATACATGAGATAGAGGAAGATAAATATAGGATACTGCAGACTTGTTGGGCATGAAAATACATGAGATAGAGGAAGATAAATATAGGATACTGCAGACTTGTTGGGCATGAAAATACATGAGATAGAGGAAGATAAATACAGGATACTGCAGACTTGTTGGGCATGAAAATATATGAGATAGAGGAAGATAAATATAGGATACTGCAGACTTGTTGGGCATGAAAATATATGAGATAGAGGAAGATAAATATAGGATACTGCAGACTTGTTGGGCATGAAAATATATGAGATAGATGAAGATAAATATAGGATACTGCAGACTTGTTGGGCATGAAAATACATGAGATACAGGAAGATAAATACACCATACTGCAGACTTGTTGGGCATGAAAATACATGAGATAGAGGAAGATAAATATAGGATACTGCAGACTTGTTGGGCATGAAAATACATGAGATAGAGGAAGATAAATACAGGATACTGCAGACTTGTTGGGCATGAAAATATATGAGATAGAGGAAGATAGGATACTGCAGACTTGTTGGGCATGAAAATACATGAGATAGAGGAAGATAAATATAGGATACTGCAGACTTGTTGGGCATGAAAATACATGAGATAGAGGAAGATAAATATAGGATACTGCAGACTTGTTGGGCATGAAAATATATGAGATAGAGGAAGATAAATATAGGATACTGCAGACTTGTTGGGCATGAAAATACAAGAGATAGAGGAAGATAAATATAGGATACTGCAGACTTGTTGGGCATGAAAATACATGAGATAGAGGAAGATAAATATAGGATACTGCAGACTTGTTGGGCATGAAAATACATGAGATAGAGGAAGATAAATATAGGATACTGCAGACTTGTTGGGCATGAAAATACATGAAATAGAGGAAGATAAATATAGGATACTGCAGACTTGTTGGGCATGAAAATACATGAGATAGAGGAAGATAAATATAAGATACTGCAGACTTGTTGGGCATGAAAATACATGAGATAGAGGAAGATAAATATAGGATACTGCAGACTTGTTGGGCATGAAAATACATGAGATAGAGGAAGATAAATATAGGATACTGCAGACTTGTTGGGCATGAAAATACATGAGATAGAGGAAGATAAATTCAGGATACTGCAAACTTGTTGGGCATGAAAATATATGAGATAGAGGAAGATAAATATAGGATACTGCAAACTTGTTGGGCATGAAAATATATGAGATAGAGGAAGATAAATATAGGATACTGCAGACTTGTTGGGCATGAAAATACATGAAATAGAGGAAGATAAATATAGGATACTGCAGACTTGTTGGGCATGAAAATACATGAGATAGAGGAAGATAAATATAGGATACTGCAGACTTGGTGGGCATGAAAATACATGAGATAGAGGAAGATAAATATAGGATACTGCAGACTTGTTGGGCATGAAAATACATGAGATAGAGGAAGATAAATATAGGATACTGCAGACTTGTTGGGCATGAAAATACATGAAATAGAGGAAGATAAATATAGGATACTGCAGACTTGTTGGGCATGAAAATACATGAGATAGAGGAAGATAAATATAAGATACTGCAGACTTGTTGGGCATGAAAATACATGAGATAGAGGAAGATAAATATAGGATACTGCAAACTTGTTGGGCATGAAAATATATGAGAAAGAGGAAGATAAATATAGGATACTGCAGACTTGTTGGGCATGAAAATACATGAAATAGAGGAAGATAAATATAGGATACTGCAGACTTGTTGGGCATGAAAATACATGAGATAGAGGAAGATAAATATAGGATACTGCAGACTTGGTGGGCATGAAAATACATGAGATAGAGGAAGATAAATATAGGATACTGCAGACTTGTTGGGCATGAAAATACATGAGATAGAGGAAGATAAATATAGGATACTGCAGACTTGTTGGGCATGAAAATACATGAAATAGAGGAAGATAAATATAGGATACTGCAGACTTGTTGGGCATGAAAATACATGAGATAGAGGAAGATAAATATAAGATACTGCAGACTTGTTGGGCATGAAAATACATGAGATAGAGGAAGATAAATATAGGATACTGCAGACTTGTTGGGCATGAAAATACATGAGATAGAGGAAGATAAATATAGGATACTGCAGACTTGTTGGGCATGAAAATACATGAGATAGAGGAAGATAAATTCAGGATACTGCAAACTTGTTGGGCATGAAAATATATGAGATAGAGGAAGATAAATATAGGATACTGCAAACTTGTTGGGCATGAAAATATATGAGATAGAGGAAGATAAATATAGGATACTGCAGACTTGTTGGGCTGAAAATACATGAAATAGAGGAAGATAAATATAGGATACTGCAGACTTGTTGGGCATGAAAATATACGAGATAGAGGAAGATAAATACAGGATACTGCAGACTTGTGGGGCATGAAAATACATGAGATAGAGGAAGATAAATACAGGATACTGCAGGCTTGTGGGGCATGAAAATACATGAGATAGAGGAAGATAAATACAGGATACTGCAGGCTTGTGGGGCATGAAAATACATGAAATAGTGGAAGATAAATACAGGATACTGCAGGCTTGTGGGGCATGAAAATACATGAGGCAGAAGAAGATAAAACACAAGATACTTTAGTCATTTTGGGCATGAAAATACATGTGGCAGAAGAAGATAAATACAGGATACTGCATACATATTGAACATGAAAATACATGAAGCAGAAGAATATAAATACAGGCTATTGCAGACTTGTTAGGTATTAAAATACATACGACAGAATACGATAAACACAGGATACTGCAGACATGTTTGGCATGAAAATTCATAAGACAGAAGATGATAAATACAACGAACTAACGAACGAACAAATTTTATTTTCAAATGATTAAGAAGTGTGAACTCAGGCCCGTTTGACATTCTGCCCTTCTTCTCTCTTTCCTCTCGTACGTTATTTCATTTAACATCACTTATGAAGCTAATCTAAGACAGCAAACGAACAATATGCATTAAAACGCATAGAAAATAATTGATAATACATGACTCAATAAGGACATTTTTAACATGGCTATTATAAATACCAAAGGAACGTGTAACGCACCATTCATATGGAAATGTTTATTAGCTAGTTTTCGTTTGAGATAATTTTCAATATTATTTTGCTTTTGCTTTTAGGGGGCATGTAGTCTTTACTGATATGGAGTTCAAACAGGTTGCGACTGTTTGTAAAGTGATTGGTGGTGTCTTTGATCCTGTGGACAACTGTTTCACAACTGCAGACATGTTGGCCATGAAAATACATGAGGCAGAAGAAGAGTACTACGAGCGGTATTCTGCATGGCACCTGCTACATGATGACGGAGCTATTAAATGAGTGCATGCGCTACTGTACACCAACGTAATCCCAAGCGAATTGTATATTTGTACAGGACGTTGCAGTCAATCCAGAAAGTTTTGACTGTTTGTGATTTCTTGATAAGTTTACGTTCAGTAGTTTGCGAAATTCATACAAGACACAGCATTGCAGTTATAGACATATTTCAAGCGAACAAAAGAAGAAGAAGAAGTATTTCGCCATTATCTTCTGAACGACCGGCACTCCTACCTTTAGTATGAAGACCACCAACGCAAAGCGGTCTGCTCACACAGCTGTCTTTCGAACGTGGTATGCGAGATTGTAAATTGCGTCCGTAACCCCTTCGCCACAGAGCGAAAAGGTGTATACCAGAAGCCCACACATAGTATACACAGAAACAGAAATATCAGTTGGAATAACGAAGACACAAACAATAGATTGCACAATTTATTGCCTGTTATATTTTGCTGCATCACGTCAGGTACATACTGCAGAAATCACACAACATAAACTAATTAGATAAATCCTTCAAGCTAAAATACACACATATTCACACCAGTTGTTAAAAAAACCCTATAAGACAATGGCATAACGTGGGAAATAAATTCAAGTCTATTGATTGGCATTCATAGAAGGAGAGGAAAGAAACTGATATCTGAGAACACAACAAACAATGTAAGAATTGCTATAGTTTGGTCACATCAGGATTCGAACTTAGCACTTCCAGCTGATGTAGGATATACCTTAGAAACGAATTTAGCTTTTCTTCTTGTGCCCTGGGGCGTGGCGATACTTAACATTTCTTTTAGCGTTCCCCTTTCTTCTACTATTATAGTTGTGTTTAACTGTTTAACCTTTCCCCTTCTATCCTGAGATGCTGAGTAACATGTGTTCTGTGACACACGACCAGCTAGTCTCCCCTGAAAGTGGTCGCTGCATTAGCCAAGTCTATCATGCACCTGAACCCACACCCATGGAACACGTTAGTGGTTTGTCCTTTACATGGCGTCGCTGTCAACCCCAGTTTTTATTGGCTGTTTGTGATTTTCTAAGCAAATTTACTTTAATTGCGTTACAATTACTTTCTGAACGACCAATACTGTCTGTCTGCCTGCCTGCCTGCCTGCCTGCCTGCCTGCCTTTCTGTCTGTCTATCTGCAAGTATGCACATATTGTTTGGGGTTTTCATACAAAATATGCCTCCACTTACGTAAACTCAACAAGTATGCCGTATAACTACTGGAAATAAGTGTGTGAAATCCATGGAGCCAGCAATAACAAGAGGGGACAATTATGCATTGCAAGTGATGCAATTGTCTGGCAACCGATGTTTGTATAATACGTGTGTGTGTGTGGGTGTGTGTGGATGTGTGTGTGTGTGTGTGTTGGTGTAGGTGAGTGTGTGTGTGTGTGTGTGGGCGTGAGTGCGCGCGCATGACTCAAGCATTCTCTAACATTCGTAAAAGCAGTTTCTGAGCTGTATGAAAGAACTGTGTAGAACAATTGTATGGATCTTCAAGAAGTCAGTTCGTTCTCCAAGTGTTGTTATTGGTTCTGTTTGCTTGTTCTGCCTCGGAGTGCAGGTGTTTTAGGTTCGTGTTTCGTATAATCCTCTCTCTTCATTTCTCTCTTTTGTTTTGAATGTAGAGGTATCATTATGTGAATTGCGTTGCACTGTTTCGTCAAGTCTGTAGTTCAATACATCCGATTTCGACAAGCATGGGGGGGGGGGGGGGGGGGGGGTTTGCTTTCCCTAGACTTTGATCGACTGTTCTTATTTACTCTTTGTCTGGTATTTATCGTATGAGTTGAGTTGAGTTGAGTTAAGAACCAATATCACTGCACTCAGGACATTCCCATATGTGCTCCGTCCCCTCGTTAAACAGCCAGCGAAGAGTCATACTACTAATCGTTCCCACTGCTATCTGATTTAAAGTTCTCCTGGTTATCCCTCTCAGTTTTGAGATTCTTCCAGAACCCCTACCGATCCCCCGCATTCTCATGCTTTCCACATACTGGTTCTCAATCTGTTCCCCCACCTTCTCCACCTGGTCCCACAAGCGCATGACCACCTCCCCTTTGTCCATAAGCAATTTACCACCAAGTGGTGCATTCCCTGCCAGCCTATCAGCCTGTTCATTCCCCCGCACCCCCGCATGGCCAGGGCAAAATATCCATACAATTCTCACAATCTGTGACCTCTGAAGCGACGCTAGCCATTCTACACGAAACATTCCTTTCTCCACCTTACTAAGCACACTTTTTGAATCCGTAATGAATACAATGTGTGTTGCAGTAGTCTCCTCTAGCCAACGGAATGCCGATGTTACTGCTTCCACCTCCATTCTCATGCTCGAGGTCGTAGTCTCATATGCCAGATTCTCCTTTTTCATTAGCCTTTGTAATAAAACCCTAACTACTACATGTGTGTCTCACCACTGAGCCATCCGTGTAGATGACTATTTCATCTATCGTATGACCTGTCTGACATTAGATAGCTACCAGAAGCTGCGATAATGTCGGCATAGCTGTTAGGATCATGGGGGTCATTGGAACACGCAAAAACCCCTGACACTGTAAGGTGAAGTTACGACAGAGGGGGGTGTAGAGGTGTTAGCATCAATTTCATGTGTCTTGCCGATAAGGGTGGGCGGTCAGGTTTTGCCATCTTACACAATCACCAGAGTGGTGGATCAGCTCTGTGTTCTCGTCCCAACCATGCCATGTGGTCAAGCCATCCAAGTATTTACTTCTCTGCCTTCCCCTTGTCCTTTTCCACTCAGTCTTGCTAGTTGTCACCAATTTCTCAAGTTTATTTCTTTTCATAACGTGCCCAAACATGTGACTGTCTACATCTAAATTCTCTAATCAGTTTACATTTTTCATTTGTCTCTTGTAGGAATTGCTCATTGTTTTTTTTTTTCTGTCTTTCGATGGTATTCTTTCTATTTCCTCCAGAAACCACATTTCCACAGCAGTTAGATGCTTTTCAGCTTGTCTGCTCATTGTCCACGCTTCACATCCACCCAAAAGTACAGTTTCTATGTTGCATTTCAACACTGTTTTTCACTTTGCATTTACATCTTTTTATTACTCAATATGATTTTCATCTTGTAAAAGACTATCTTTGTCATAATGATGCTTATTCGTAACAATAACCGTATCTACTAAATGTTGCAGATTCTGTTCATTGGTTGCAATCAATACTGTTTCGTCCGTATACAAGCTGGAGTCTAGTAAATGCCTTTTCTTTCTTGTATTAGAGATATATTTTATGGTCGTGTTAAGTATGTCCTCTTCCTTCTTGAAGTGCAGAGTTACTTTATGTGGTGTTTAGTATTTCCTCTTTATTTCTAAGGCTGCAGAGGTATTTTTTTTTGTTTTTTGAGTTTAGTATGTTATTATCTTTCTTTGAGTGAGAGGTATATTAGGGTCAAGTTACGTGTTTTCTCTTTTACTAGATTATATAAGTATATCAGGATCAAGTTAAGTATGTATTTATTTTATTAGACGATAGAAGTATACTAGAATCAAGTTCAGCATTTGTGTCTTGTATTAGATTATAGAGGTATAATAGGGTCAAATTCAGTATTTTCTCTTTTATTAGATTATATAAGTATATTAGGGTCAAGTTCAGTATTTTAACTTGTAGTAGATTATAGAGGTTTATTAGGAGCAAGTTCAGTATTTTCTCTTTTATTAGATTATAGAAGTATATTGGATCAAGTTCAGTATTTGTTTCATTTATTAGATTGAGTTGAGTTGAGTTGAGTTAAGAACCGACATCACCAATGCAATCAGGCCATACCCATATGTGCTGCGTCCCCTTCTTCAACAGCCAGCGAAGAGTCATATAACTATATGTTTCCACCGCTATCTGATTAACAGTTCTCCTGGTCTTCCCTCTCAGTTTAGAGATTCTTCCAGAATCCCTACCGATCCCCCGCAATCGCATACTTTCCACATACGGGTTCTCAATCTGTTCCCCCGTCTTCTCCACCTGGTTCCACAAAAGCATGACCACCTCCCCCTTGTCCTTAGGTAATCGACCACCAAGAGGTGCATTCCCTACCAGCCCATCAGCCTGTTCATTCTCCCGCACCCCCGCATGGCCAGGGCAAAATATATTTATTAGATTATAAATGTATCATAGGGTCAAGTTCACTATTTTCTCTTTTACTAGATTATAGAAGTATATTACGATCAAGTTAAGTATTTCTCTTTTATTAGATTACAGAGGTATATTAGGGTTAAGTTCAGTATTTTCTCTTTTATTTGAACTTAGAGGTATGTTAGGGTCAAGTTCATTATTTTCCCCTTTTATTTGGTTATTGAGGTATATTATGGTCAAGTTCAGTATTTTCTGTTTTATTAGATTATAGAAGTATATTAAGATCAAGTTAAATATTTGTTTCCTATATTAGATTATAGATGTATAATAGGGTGAAGTTCAGTATTTTCTCTTTTATTAGATTATAGAGGTATATTAGGATCAAGTTCAGTATATTCTCTTTTAATAGATTACAGAGGTATATTAGGGTCAAGTTCAGTATGTTGTCTATTTTCGACTTTAGAGGTATATTAGGGTCAAGTTCAGTATTTGCTCTTTTATTTGATTATAGAAGTATATTAGGGTCAAGTTCAGTATTGTTTCTTTTATTAGGTTAAAGATATTTTCTAGCTGTCTGAAACTGTTGAACTCTTCTACCCTGACAGGTACAAATACCTTACAAGCCAGGTTAGCTTGGCCTGTTCTACCCATGTGTACTGGCCCTATAGCCGTGTGTAGGCTCTCCTCCTCTACACCCTGGTGTTTAGATACCGGACAGTTATATTTAAATGTTTCACTTCGATTCTGATGTGTAGACGTACCTTCAGTTTGTGTTTAGTGTTTTCTCTTCCACTCTGTTACGTCACAGTACTATACGCGAGAGTATTTTGTACTCTGTTATGTGGCAGTACCATAAGTTGGTGTTTTCTCTTTTACTCTGTTATGTTGCAGTACTACAAGTTTCTGTTTTCTCTTGTACTCTGTTATGTGGCAATGCCATAAGTTGGTGTTTTCTCTTTCATTCTGCTATGTTGCAGTACTACAAGTTAGTGTTTTCTCTTGTGCTCTGTTGAGTGGCAATACCATAAGTTGGTGTTTTATCGTTTACTCTGCTATGTTGGCGTACTACACGCTTGTTTTCCCATGTACTCTGTTTGTGACTGTACCATAAGTTAGTGTTTTCTCTTCTACTCTGTTTAGTTTAGTTTACTTTAGTCGACGGATCAACATCACGGCACACGGGTGTAACCCATAAGTGCTCCATTCTACACCTAACTTAAGCCTGAATCCGGAGAATCTCAGCTCAGTGCACGAACTCCGTAACACCGGCGAGGATCCTAAAATACTTTGGGTAGATTTGTAACTCGAAATTTTGTCCAGGCTACTCTTTTTCGATTTTCAACTGCCAAGGTTGTTTTTTTACGTGCGCAACAATACACACGGGCGTCCGATCTCACTACCCAGAGACCAGGGGAAATTGTGTTACTAGAAGTCCATGTGAAAAAATCCCGGCCCTCATTGGGGCTTGAACCCAGGACCTTCAGCACTCGGTTCATCTTGACACCTGGGAGACTGCTGCTAAAGACCGTAATTCGTGGTATGCATCATTACATAAGGGTGCAGTCACTTGTGAAGCAGCCAGGACTGCAAGAGCTGTGAAGAAAAGGCTGGACAGAAAAGCCACTGCATGAGATCCTCCTTCTGGAACGTCAAGCATTCTTTGCCCACATTGTCAAAGAACATTTCGAGCCAAAATAGGCTTTATTAGGCGTCTTAGAACTCACGGCTCCATACTTTCAACCTCACTGGATGAAATGTATGGTCATCATCAATCTTTATGAACAAACAACACAATAAGGGCACATCACAGAATCAAAGCAGGTTCCTTCTTGTGGTTTTTTTTTTTTTTTTTTTGCGTCCGCATAGTGTGGGTAGAAAACGAAAAGAAAGTCAGAAAGAAAGAAGAAAACATGAGACAATAAAACATAGAAAGGTAGAAGGATAAAAAGAATGAATGAAGTAAATAAATAAATAATTAATTAAGGAATAAATTAATGAATGAAGGAATGCATGGATGGATGGATGGATTGATGGATGGATGGATGAATGAAATAAAGAAAGACCGAAAATTCAAGAATTCAGAGCCTGAATTTAATTCAACGCTTCCTTGTGCTGAAGGAATTTGCCAGAAGACAAACGTCGGCAAGCGATCCCTCCTCCCGCCTCCAAGCTCCCGTCGTCCAGGCCCCGCCAAAGAAATCTGGAAACAGTCGATGACACGAAGTTGGTATTTCCCAGAGCCTTGGCGGGAAAAGTTAATTTTCTTTTCTCTCCACAGCCAGATCGTCGCTAACAGGAGTTCGGGAATTTACTTACTTAGAGAACTTCTTGAATATCTTCATTTGCAAGTCGGAAATCGTTCTTATTAGAAGTTGTATGTTATGTGTTTTTTGTTTTTGTTGTTGGCGCTATTCCACTGGATTTCTCGTTTGTTGTGCTATTGAGGAAGGCCTGTGAAGATGTCGCCTGAACATCGTGAGTACTTACTTGTTGATCTCGAGGCATCATATTATAACATATTCACTAGTAAATGTTATTTTAATTCATCTATCCCTGTATGAAAACATGAGTAACTAACAACCATTATTTGAAAGAGGCAAATGAAAGTAGAACATTATATACAATTATAGAAAAAGACAAACGTATTATGTGATAAGAGAAGCATTGGAGAATATTGCGACAGTTGGAAAGATCAGTGGCAAAAGAGGCAGAGGAAGACATAGAGAAATTATATTGAATGGACTGAGGCGGTGGCATGGGAGAATATCAGCAGTAGTGTTGATCCAGAACGCCACGGACCGAGATCTGTGGATGTACGCAAACTCCTACGTCAGTTGGCAGGGCACATGATAATGATTATGATGATAGCCCCATATGAATCACAGTGAGCAATAGCACAATGGCTCGCACGCTCGCTTGCCCGTCAATGGCCAAATGTTTTAGTCTCCACCACAACGAATCTATTAGGGACGTTCATTTGAAACCCGTTCCAATGGCTTTATTACAAAAGCATGAAAGAAACATTAATAGGTGTCGAAGAATTAAACAAAGCATTCATTTTGAATGAACTATGCACCATGGGTTGGTCAGAAGAAGTCGCCGTAGGCATTCAGGCAAGCATCCCATTGCTTAGGTAGGCGGCGAATGCCGTCCACAAAATAGGATTGTGGTTGCTCACTGAACCAAGTGTTTACCGCGTTCATTACGTCTGCATCTGTGTGAAATCGTTGCCCCTTGAGTGCTTTTTTTTTTAGAGGTCCGAACAAATCAAAATCGCATGGTGACAAATCAGGACTATAGGTTGGATGTTGCAGAATTTCCCACTTCTTCCTTGCTAATGCTTCGTGCACAATCTTTGCGACATGCGGACGACCACTATCGTGCAACAAAATCACACCGCGAGAAAGCATGTCGGGTCGTTTATTCTTGATGGCTTTTTGCAGCTTGTCTAGTTGACACCAGGTTCTTTAAAGTCGGCCAACAATAGCCCTTCATGGTCAAAAAATGCGCTCAGTATAACCTTACCAGCGGGAACCTGTAACTTGAATTTTTTGGCTTTTGGTGATCCAGCATGCTTCCATTGCATGCTCTCTCTGCTGCTGTTCCACTCAATGTGGTGACACCATGATTCATCGCCTGCCACAATGCGGAAGATAAATGCATCACCTCCACTGTGTAACGCAGCAAGTGGTTCAAACACCATCCCATTCGTTCCTCTTTTTGGTGGTCGGTCAACATCCATGGTACCCACTGTGAACACACCTTCCGATATTGCAGTATTTTACGAACGACCTTTTGAATTGTCCCAATTGACACATAAAATTCTTTCGCTAGCCATCGAATGCTTCGACAACGGTCCACATGTACTGCTGCATCAATTTTGGCTATGGTTATTTCTGTTGCACCAATTTGCACTTGAACCGGCCATCGAAGACCTGTCGTGAACTGACGACCTTTCCGAAACATTCGTGCCGAGTCTGTCACTGTTGTTTTCGACTCACATTTGTTACCGTACGCTGCCTGCATTCTTCGATGAATATCCAATGTTCGACATCCTTCAAATGAAAAAAACTGAATCACCGCTCTTTGAACTTCTGTGGATGGATTTTGGATCAACCCGGCCATTTTCTCAACGGTCAGAAACAGAACCTATGCATCATGGAACAATAAGCACGTGCTCTTTTATTCATTGGGCAGTACTTATCACATGGATATGGCATGATAATGTTCAACGTACGCAATTACACACCGTGCGGCACGAACGGATTTCAAATGAACGCACCTTATATTAAAAAAAAAAAAAAACGAATCAAGATTTCATGTATAGTTCAAGTCAATATTATTAATTTGGCACAAGAACAAAATTCAAGTAACTATGTATATGGTTAACATCAGATGAAAGATGTATTACAGAGATAAAGAACAGAATGGGACGAGCAAAAACTTCTTCTTCTTCTTCTCTTCTTCTTCTTCTTCTTCTGCTTCTTCTTCTTCTTCTTCTTCAGCGTTCCGAGCCATTGAGGTTCTTTGCTGCAGATACAATCCGTCTCCATTCGTCTCTCTGGTTGACCTTCTCTTGCCAGTCGTTGATTCCAAGTGCTTGTAGTTGTATGTCTGTATATATATATTATCTCTCCACCGTCTTCTTGGTCTACCTCGGGGTCTACGGTCATTTATGTCCTGAGTGTAAGCGAATTTTGTTTCCCTATTGTCTTCCATTCTTTCTATATGCCCCAGCCATTGTAGTATATTAGCCTTCATGATACCAGTGATTAGCGGGAACTTAAACAGATTATAAATGTCTTTATTACTTCTTTTCTACTCTCCACTTTGTGTATCCCTAATGGGTCCAAAGATGCGTCTTAAAACTCTGTTCTCAAAGCTTTGTAACAAGGCTTCGTCTCCTTTCGTTGTACTCCAAAAACTGCCCTTTATAAAAAATATATATAAAATGTTATGCAACAAATCCGTGTGGTTGGAGATTACAGAAGTAATTAGTCCATACAACGTAGAATCTTTAAAGACGACTTAACAGTCGAGACGTACGACTTCATTGCCCCGGGTTTTATCAGTATGGTTCGGTCTCTTTCCGCAGGGCGGCCTGCCGAAAGCGTCGCACAAAGTACGAACTCTGTAGTTCCAGCGACAACCCCCAGGAGTCTCCGATAAAAATTCACTGGTGAACCGAAAGTCGTAGCCCGGAATCGAACCCAAAAACTTCGGAGCGCGAGGCAGACGGCTCGATAACTTCGCCACGGAGTCTCCCAGCTACGTAGAATATGTTTAACATCTGTCTGTGAATTCTGGATTCGTTAGTAAATAAGCAAAGAGGAAAGCTATTGTGGCCTCAGAGATGTGGTTTTACAGAAGAAAAATTCCATGGACAGCCAAGTGAGTAATTTAAATGATGTGAATTATGCTAAGACACAAACGCATGTGTGTTATCAGGGCCCCAAAGGGAACCAGAGAATAGTAACTGTGCAAACCTCCTGAGCTTGTCGCACTAAAGAGTGTTGGTCTGGGACCGGCTATCTCACACAATAGAAAATATCAGCCAGCATTCAACCAACCATGGTTGGTCTTCAGAGGGTGTGACATGCGTGGTTGTGGGCCTACACTGCACTAGGAGTCTTAATGGCAAAAAGATAAGAATATAATGATTGTGATGGTGATGAAGAAGAGGAGGAGGAGGAGAAGGGGAGGAATAGGAAGAAAAAGAAGAAGAAGAAGAAGAAGAAGAAGAAGAAGAAGAAGAAGAAGAAGAAGAAGGAAGGAAGAAAGCAGAAGGAAGAAGAGGAAGAAGACACACAGTCAACTTATCACACACACACACCAGTGTGAGGAGCTCGTCGTGCTTGACTACAATTTGAGAAGATAGAAATTTGTAAATGTTGCAACAACTGGAACGCTTTATGGAAAGGGAGATACAGGACAATCCTTGACAGCCTGTGCCATTTCACGGCAGATGTCAGCACAATAATTGGTACATGCTGTTAGAGATCGCAAGATGTAGAGAAGCATAATTGCTCAAGCCAGTCGACAAAGGTGGCGTAGTGAATAGATGCTCACCTGTCGGCCGGGTGATCGATTATAGGTTCGAATCTGCATTGAACGGATTTTGTTTTAAAAATTGACCAACCTTAGATGGGTACTATTTCGATGATCCTTACCTCAGGGAAAGACTGACCACCTGATCCTTCGTCCACTCCGGTCCTTATCATCAAGAACAATATCAACAACATGAACAATAGTGTTTGAAACTGTTGCTTGTCTAGTGACGTACCCTTCCATCGACTATGAACTGTAATTTTAGTGGCGGACTATTGTGCTGGCATTCTGGCAGCGGCCTTATGCATGTATGCCTGTGCGTGCTGTTGGTTTGTCGGGACTGCTAACTGTTCCACTTTCCACATGGGACAGTGAAGAGCATTTTTAAGCGATAGTAACTGGCACAGGAACGGGGCATTAAGGGGTGACCCATCGCCTGAAGTTGGAACCGCTACTAACGACTAAATATATCTAACTTTCACTTTTACTTATTGTCCTCTTTTCACAATAACACTCGCATGAAATTAATTAAATATTCTACTATATATCACATTCAATTTATACATAGAGACATATAGCGTGATCCCGATTAATCAATTATGGAATAACGCTTTACTACATAAAATATGTTCTCGATTGCCTTAACTCTGTATGTGCTTAGAAAGGATCAGCTATTATCCGTGTGTATCAAATAACGCGTCCTATCTTATTAAACTTTTACATTTGATCTGACCATACTAATGAAATCTGGCTAGATATTTTAACACACAGCACTGTATACATTGCGTTTTTTGTGTGTGGAAGTAATACATTCACACCTTTCTCCTTTTTCGTTGTGGTTATTATCGTCCTTAGGGAATCTGGTGCGAAGTATTCTGGGACAGAAATAGTGTAGTGTGGTATTAATTTGACCGTCTGGAATTTTCTGGTCACAGTGATGAATGGGGCGTCGTAACGTTTGGTTAGCGATAAGTAAGTAGTTTTAACCTGACCACATCTACAATGCCCGGCACATATCCATTCCGTGGTGCAAGTTGATATTTTCCAAGGGGGTCTTCTAGTTTAATCGCTAATCATGTCGTAATTTTGCAGCCGACAAAAATGTGTTTCCTATAATTAATATCATAAGTTTCCGTGTGCAAGTTGGGCGCATTAAAAATCCCATGGCAGCTGGATGTAGCAAAGGGCACGCCTTAAAGCTACTGCCATGGCAAAACTGTGAGAAAATAAAACCTAGTCCTGGTAGGTTTAGCCCGTGACCTTGCATAGAATCTACCTAGAGCAGGGGTCACCAAACTTTTCTCACGGCAGGCCGGATAACTGACACAATGACGAGCGCGGGCCGGATACTTATTCTGTACAATACTTGCGCCGGTCTTCGTGGTGAGGGTCTTACAGACGCGGTTTGTAATCCCGTATACCCGCGTTCGAAACACAGTTCGTTCGTTCTCCATCTCTCTCTCTCTCTCTCTCTCTCTCTCTCTCTCTCTCTCTCTCTCTCTCTCTCTCTAACGCCCATATATCTTCATTCATACATACAGCAAGGCACATACATACACTCCTTCCCATACTCACTTAATCAACACATACACACTTTCACAAATACACACATACTCACATAGTCGTATATCCACACAGTCACACAACCACACACACTTCCTTGTATACATAGACAGACACACAGACGGACAGACAAGCTAGTCGACAGACAGACAATACATGAACAAGGTGAGAGTAAAAGAAAGGAAACAAACAGAAAGTAAACAAACAGAAAGTAAACAAAAATAGTAACAGAAAAAGACAGATTTAAAAGGCAAAAGGATGGACTTCATTGCATCTGGTTTTATCCCACAAGGCTCGGCCTCTTTCCGAGGGGCGCCCTCCCGATAGCTTCGCACAAAGCACGAACTCCGTAGCTTCAGCGACGACCCCCATGAGTCTCCGAGAAAACTGCACTCGCGAACCGAAAGATGTAGCCCGGAATCGAACCCACAACCTTCAGACATGGGGGAAAACGGACCCTAAAAAGAGAAAGAGAGAAAATTCTCAACAAAACGATTTATACGTTCCCTTTTCCATCACTCTTTATCTAGTGTCCGGAGATAAACGAAGCAGTTTATAGCGGGAGGAAGACAAGCAGCCAAGAAATCAATTAGCATGGATATAAATATTTATTTCTGGCGCACTCTCCCCATTCTGGCATCCACTCTGAGTGAGTGATAAAGAGATCGCACTCCACAAAATAGACTGCACCTGGTTTTTGCATTCTCCCTATTATCTTGACAGTGTACACAAAAGTGAACAATGCAGTCGTAATCATATACTTTCCAGCGGCAAGAATTAAAACAACTTGGAAGTGGCTAATAGTTCACGTGGCTTTTTGCTTCTACAGAATGTGTTTTCTGTCCGGTGATGCACTTGTAATTTCCGTAATATTGTTTTGTAAGTGTTAGACTTTTGTTTTCAATCCGAATTTTGTATAGTTTCTTTTTATGCTGTGCATGAAATCGTGAAAATACATAATTTTGTTTCTCACAATGTTCTGTCTGTCTGTTTGTGTGCCTGCCTGCCTGTCTGTCTGTCTGTCTGTCTGTCTGTCTGTCTGTCTGTCTGTCTGTCTGTCTGTCTGTCTGTCTGTCTGTCTGTCTGTCTGTCTGTCTGTCTGTCTGTCTGTCTGTCTGTCTGTCTCCTCCTGCCTGCCGTGAGCCCGCCTGCCCGCCCGCCCGTCGTTCGGTTCCTAGGTCTTTCTGTAAATCCTTCCGTCCGACCCCTACACCGGTCAGTTGGACTAAAATGTTGTGATTTCTCGTCCCTGACTTGGGGACGTAAATTACAAGTACCTCTAAAGTCGGAGTGGTTGCGCCTGATGGTGAAGGACACTGGTAATAAGTAAAGTGAATTCACAAGCTAAAATCAGTCACTACACTAGAAGTAGTATCAGGTGTATGGACTACACTGACGCTCATCTGGCCTGTCTTTGATCTCTCTCATTATGACTTCACTGTAGATAGCGATTTCACAAAACACATCCTCGTCTTACTCCTTGTTTTATCTGTTCATATTTGCCCATTTTATGTTTCATTAAATATTTTAAACAAATTATTCCGAGATCCTAGCCGTCAATTTGATTACCTTTCAACACTTTGATCATCACGCCATGCTTGACTTACCTCATCATTGGTGTAATCTACAAAGCATGAGCGTAGGTCTTTCTGTTTCTCAACGTATCTCTCCGTTAGGAATCCGTACGTGTATAGTGCATTTTTTTCGGAGTCTCCTGAGAGTCGTCGCTGGAGCTACTGAGTTCGTGTTTTGTGTGACGCTTTCCGCGCTGCGGAAAGAGACTGAGCCCTATTGGATAAACCCGGTGCAATAAAGTCGATCCTGTCGACTTTTAAGCGACTTTTGTTTAATAGTACAATATCTGTTCCTTTCCTTTTCACAGATGCATATATATTTTGGACAAATTAAACATCATGAATGGTGACAAACCATATATTTTGGACAATGTAAACAAAATGAATAAGGTCAAATCATATATTTTAGCCAAATTAAACAAAAATGAATAAGGATTAACCATATAGTTTGAACAATGTAAGCAAAATGAATACGGTGAAATCATAAATTTTGGCCAAATTAAATATCATGAATAATGACAAACCATATATTTTGGGCCTTTCTCCCTGGTCGAGGTGTTAGCAGCTTTCTCCGTAACCACGAATACTCTTCGTGGTTGACGTGAGCGCACCAGAATTGGAAGCGGTTCGAGTCGCGCAAATGACTTATGAGAGTATGGAGCCGGTCGCTCAGAAAGCAATGACAAACTACTGAGCGTAATCTTGCCAAGAAATCAACAATCAGCTGAAAGATGCAGATGTTGACAGCGATGTCCTGTAAAGGATATGCAATATATATATATATATATATATATATATATATATATATATATATATATATATATATATATATATATATATATATATATATATATTGGACAATGTAAACAACTTGAATAAGGAGTAACCATATATTTTGGACAACTTAAACAACATTTATAAGGAGAAATCATATGTTTTGACCATATTAAACATCGTAAATAAGGACAAATCATATAGTTTGGCCAAATTAAACAGTGTTAGTTGAAATGAAACATGGAAGGCAGGCATGTAAAGAGTAGACATCGATGGAAAGAAGATATAATCAAGGTTTGACGTACAACATGCTTCCTTAGTTTACCACCAGATCATGACATAGAACGTGTTGTGGCTCCACTGCGGCCAACCTTCATTGTGAAGACGCCACTTGCCTGATTGAACCAACGCCATTTATCACCTTAAAATATCATCACTTTAAAATAACAGACCGATGAATAAAAACCATGAACACGGGAAGCAAGACACGAAACGAATCAAAACAAAATTAACACATTAATTTTAATCAGGGTAGGAAGAACAGCTTAGCAAACACTACTTTAGTCTGAATCCACCGGTCGTCTGCAAGCGAAAGGCTCGGGTTTCATTATAAATGGAACTGGTAATAAATTGAATTGGATAATAATCTGTGTCGGCTTTGTGGCATCACGCGCCTGCTCTAATCGGTGGCATTCGGGGGGCAATATGAAATGTATTTTTATTGATTGCACGAGATGGTTGGTTACTTGGAGAGGGGTGGGAAAAGGTTGAGGGACGGAGAGAGAGAGAGAGAGAGAGAGAGAGAGAGAGAGAGAGAGAGAGAGAGAGAGAGAACAGATATGAGAGAGAGAGAGAGAGAGAGAGAGAGAGAGAGAGAGAGAGAGAGAGAGAGAGAGAGAGAGAGAGAGAGAGAGAGCAGATATGATTTGCAGAGCATTAGAAAATTAAAGTGAAAAGAATGAAAACAGACCAGAGAGGGTCATTGGTGAAAAGTTATGTTGTACGCTACAGGTTCAGAAGGTAGCTGGTTCGGGCCCTGAATAAGACTGCGTATGTAAAGATAACACACTCCCGCGACCCCAGATCTCTTGGATAGTGATATAGGAATCTAGCCTTCTCTGATAATGGCATGCTTCGTGTAGGATGGCATGCATCAGTTCAAAGGTCAAGGGTTGCGAGCATTCGCTGGATCTTTTCCCCGGGACACTCTGGTGTTGTTGGCAATGAATAGACAGACAGATTAGCTGGTGCTGTATCATTGAGAGGTGATTTGATGCATGATAAGGCAGATGTGGTGCAGGCCCTCTGGGAGCACGAGAATAATGCAGAAGAACAGATAGGTTATCATGGTCTAGAGCAGTGTTTCCCAACGCGGGGCCCACGCCCCACAGGAGGGGGGGGGGGGGAATTCGATTGTTAAGGGAGGCAATTCGAAAATGGACTCGTCCAGAGTTTATGTTAACCGTATGGCGACTCTCAGTCGCTACTCGAGCTGGGTAAACTTCCAGTATAAGTAACTTCTGTCCGCCATGTTAGTAGCCGTGATTTTATAATTAGACGTTAGAGTTGAACTATTGGTTATACTGGGCCGGCACTAAGCATTTCGCGCTATGTGTTCTGAATGGCCGGGATCTCAGTTTCTGCAGTGTTTCGCAGTAACGCTCAGCATTCACCGTTGGTGTTGATTTGAAATAAGCGTCCGTTAAATTGTTGTAAAAGTCTCGTTGTTTAAAAACAATATATATACATTGTATAAATATAAGTTATATATAAATGGTATTTATTGGTAATTTTTATTAATTTCAGTTTTAGAAGCATCATTTTCCAGAAAAATTTGACAAATGAAAACGAACGTTTTTTTTGCGGTGGGGTAAACGTAGCATACATATTTACAAATATTCATTTTTAGTCTACGTTTACTCCAGTTCATATAATTTTTTTTTTTAGTTTTTAATTGATCTTATATTTATTTATTTCAGCCCATAGTGAAATGAGTGGTGCAAGCAAGAAAAAAAAATAGTCCGTATTTGGAGAAATATTTAAAATTTGCTTTCATACCCGCTGTCTACGATGAACGGTCACCATTTTGTCTTTTATGCAACAAAGCTTGACCAACGAATCAATGAAACGAGTCGTCTTGAGGCGCATTTGAAGGCGAAACATAATGCTCATATTAATTCAGATTTGAATTATTTTCAAACTTTAAAGAAAATTTTTGAAAAAAAAAGTAAGATTAATGTCTCTATTTACTGCTCACAATGCAAATATCAATCTTACTCTTGAGGCTCATCTCTCTCATCTCATCTCATCTCATCATGTTCCTCTTGTACCTTGCGGTGTCGAGGTGAAGTATAAACTTCGTGAGAGTGCCCGGGTATGGGCTTCATATATCGATATTCCCATGGACTCTACTATTCCCTCTGTCCAACGTTTACGTGGTCGGCCTCTTCCTCTGATTCCATCTGGTCTGTACATCATTGCTTGTTATGGTATCTCCGTTTATACTTCTTAGTTTTTCTACGAGCAGTACGAAGATCCCCTGCCGGCTTGCTAGGCCAGTCGCAGGTTTAGGACACTAATCTGACCACAGGGAATCCATCCCCTATGGCGAGCCATAGCCCCGTTAGCCCATGACCTCGAGGTCATGGTTGCCCGGTCTGCACCACGCGGAGGTGGGGGTTGACTTGTGTAGTCTGCGGGTCATCGGCAGGCTACTAATTTTCGCTCTTCACCCCTCCTAGGAGAGGCTAGCCGATCCTAACCCTGCTAGTTGAGGCTAGTTATCAAATTTCATTACTCTTCGCTAAATCTGGGAAATGTCATGCTACAAGGGAGAATTTAATCAAACCATTAATATTAGCATTTATTAAAACGGTTCTGGAACAATATGACAAAGACGTTAAAGCTATGCCACTAAGTAACAATACTGTTAGCAGAAGAATGGACGAAATGAGTGAGGATATTGAAATACAACTTGTTGAAAAGCTGAAAACAAGAAAATTCTCGGTGCAAATGGATGAATCAACTTTGAAAGGCAGTGAGGCCGTACTTATAACTTACGTAAGATATATTGATAAAGGTGATTTTAAATATTGAGCACAACCCACTACTGGCAACGCTGATCGTATTCTGGTATGAACCTAAGGCCTATCCACGTCAATGTGGAAGCACTATACTCGAGTTTCGCTCTCGTTTGAGCTCGTCAGTAGTGCATATCCTTGACCGGACCCGGAAACAAACCCCGGATCACTGGCGTGTGAAGAGGTTGTGTAACCACTAGACCACGCGTTGCCAGTAGTGGGTTGTGCTCAATATTTAAATCTCAAATCCCGAAACAACGAAATAAATCAATTTGATTATTGCTCGCAGGCCTTTAGGCGGCTTGGTGTGCCTTGCCAGTGAGAAGACCTGATCGTTCGGGTCCACATCGATTGACGGACGTCAGTCACGGCGATTGGGCAAATCTTGAGCTACGGCCTACGCTGGGTGACGTTATAATGTTTTGTTGTGATAATTTGGTCGTGTCCACCATATGCCGCGTGGTCTAGTGGTTACACACCCGCTTCACACGCCAGTGATCCGGGGTTTGTTTCCGGGTCCGGTCAAGGATATGCACTACTGACGAGCTCAAACGAGAGCGAAACTCGAGTATAGTGCTTCCACATTGACGTGGATAGGCCTTAGGTTCATACCAGAATACGATCAGCGTTGCCAGTAGTGGGTTGTGCTCAATATTTAAATCTCAAATCCCGAAACAATGAAATAAATCAAAGGTGATTTTGTTGAAGAAATGTTGTTCTGTAAATCATTAAAAAGCACTACTACCACCAAAGATATATATATATATATATATATATATATATATATATATATATATATATATATATATATATATATATATATATATATATATATATATATATATATATAGTAAGCGAAACAATTACTTAGATGTCAATAATATACCAATGAAAAATAAACATCTTGTGCTGCAGATGGTGCTCCTAATACGATGGAGAAGAAAAATGGTTGCTTAAATTTCATGAAATGCAGATTTAATGCCATAAATGATTTGCTGTTTAAAAAAAAAAAAAAAAAAAATCGGCTGGATTCAGCAAAACGGGAGGATTTGAGACTGAAGTTAACTAAATTGGAATCTGACATAACATCTCTTTGCAGCAAGCATCAAGCGCAAGGATTTCACTAAATTTAAATAATAAATAATTACTAATAATTAAAATAATATAGAAACATTTTTCATTAAAATTATTTTGTACTTAAATTTCAGTTCTCCATGATATGTTTTGAAAATTTACTTACTGTGGTTGCTCAATGATTTCCTAGTGACTTCTTCCTAAAACCTATAATTCAAGTTAGTTAGTTAGTCGACAGATCATCCTCATTGCACATCGAACCATTCAGTCCATAAGTGCTCGGATCCCCTCCTCAGCAAATCCCGCAGCGTGTAGCGGCTAACGACGCCAGTTCTGTGTTGGTTTATCAATCTTCTTTGGCTTCCTGCGTAGTGTTCTTGTTTGGCCACCCCTCTTTTAATTCAAGTTTCTTTAGTGAACATTTAAATTTTTGAATATTAAAAATTATGTATATGTTGGGGGGGGGGGGGCATAAGAATTTTAGAAATGCTTAGGTGGGGCATAGCACAAAAAAGGTTGGGAAACACTGGTCTAGAGAGAATGCGACAGCAGAGAGAGATAAGAGGATCTGGCAGACAGTCGTCACTCAAAGGTAAAGCCAGACGGATATATAATCACATTGCAACGGGCACCATTAGCATTGGAACTCTACGCTGGCTGTTGATGATGAGGACTGAGCGCTTATGGGAATGCCCCGTATGCAATGATGTCGGTTCTTAATTCACATCAACCCAACCCAACTGAATTAAACTCAACACAAACTAAACTCAACTTAACTCAACTCATCTCAACTCAACTCATCTTAACTCATGTCAACTCAACTCAGCTAAGTCCAACTCATCTCAACTCAACTCATCTTAACTCATGTCAACTCAACTCACCTCAGTTCAATTAAATTCAACTCAACTCATCTTAACTCAACTCAGCTCGTCTGGCGAAATAAAAAGAGGTATAGTGTGCAAGTCGTACACGTTACACATTCCATGGCAGCTGGAAATCGCTAGAGTAGGTGGTAAGGCCCTACCATGGCAAGGCCTTACCCATGAAAAATTGTTAGGAAAAGTAAACTTACCCACGGGTAGATAGAGCCCGTTACATTGGAAGGAATCATTTTAGATGAAGTAAAGTTAGTTGCATATCCTTTACAGGACGTGCAGTCAACACCAGCATTTGTCTTTGCTGCTGTGATCTCTTGGCAAGTTTATGTTCAGTAGTTTGCCATTGCTTTCTGTACGTTTAAACATGTACACAAATACATGCCAAAGTCGGACACGGTGACCTTCGAGGTGCATAGCTACAGGGTGTTTGTAAAGTCTCACTACACTTTGTATGTAGAACAATGTTGAAAAATTAAGTACATGACGTCATCAAAAATGTGCTAACAAATTTATTAAATTAGTTATAATAGTTACTGCTATGGTCTAACGCTGTTTTTAGTGAAGCTGGAAAGTACCAATGATATATTCATTATAACTTATTCAACAAATTTCTAACCGTAGTGCGATGAGGAGGTTGTTTATCATGAAATCTGGTTATAAATCTTTAAACAACCATCCGTGTATATCGACCGCCATTTCGAAACACTTGTTCAACCAAAAATAATTTTCTTCCGTTGATAACACCATTCCGTTTAGAGTGCAAAAAATTTCTCCAGCAGACGACAGCCATTCGCTGCATATTGCTTCCCGGTGGACTGTGGAGCACATATTCTGATGACGCCATGTACTTCATTTTTCAACATTGTTCTACATACAAAGTGTAGGGAGACTTTACAAACACCCTGTAGATGTGGCGCATTCCCCTCGAAAGAGGGGAACTAACTTTGTTTTCTGTTGAAATATTGATATTTATACTAATTGTTACATGTAGTGATAGTCAGAACTCCCCGCCTAGGGGTTAAACGACTTTCTCCGTACTCCCGTCTATCCACGTAGGGTAACGCAGCGCGCGAGAATTCGCCTCGTTTCTCGCCGCGTTGGTAACTTACGGGATAAGTGAGCCGGCCGCTCAGAAAGCAATGGCAAACTACTGAGTGTAATCTTGCCAAGAAATCAACGACAGCGGTAAAATGCTGGCGTTGACAGCGATGTCTTGTAAAGGATATGCGAAAAAGAAAATGTGATAGTCAGAATTCACCTGGTAATGTTTTGATTTCCTTCAGCAGTCTCCATCTGTTCCTTATTGCTGGAGATGTTATAATATATTACACGTATTCATTACAAATTGTTTCTGACCTTCTTTGATCGCACTTGTGATTGTTCTCTTGAAGCGCGTGTGTGTCAACATTTAGAGAGCATAAATACACTTAGATAAAAGCGGAGAGCGAGAGAGAGAGAGAGAGAGAGAGAGAGAGAGAGAGAGAGAGAGAGAGAGAGAGAGAGAGAAAGCGAGAGAAATAGAGAGAGGAACAGAGAGAGACAGATAGAAAGAGAGAGATAAAGCATTGTTTCTGTTCTCCCCACAGAGAGAGAGAGAGAGAGAGAGAGAGAGAGAGAGAGAGAGAGAGCGACAAAGAGAGGAACAAATGGAGTGTGCGACACGGAAAAAGAGAGAGAAAGACAGACGGACGGACACACACAGAGTGACACATATAGAAAAAAAAGAGAGAAGAGGGAGAAAGGGTACATAGAGAGGGAGGGGATGGGGGAAGAGAGATAGTACAGTATTTAATTGTTTTTGGCATACAATAAAAGTGACAGAAAACTGGGCCCGCAGGAAATAAACAAATATTAATGTGCAGGACTAAAAGATACATTTTAGACGGTTACACACCATTAGAGAGAGAGGGGGGGGGGGGAGAGAGAGGAGCGACAGAGAGAGACAGTCAGACAGACAGAGAGAAGGGAGAGTAATTTACACGGTGAGTAATATGATGCTTTGCTCTTGGTACTCTTCTCGCTGATGGTGAGTTGTCCACTCTTGGAAGTCCTATATCGTTCTTACATTGGCACATAAATATCAGTTGGGAAACCCTCTGAGGCCATCAAGACAATTAATAAATAAATACACACATATTGTTTGGCGCTCATAGAAGTAGGGGTAAGAATTAGAGACTAGAGGACGCACTGGACAACATAAAAATTGAAAGCTATAGTTACCGACCGGGATACGAACCTGTTACCTGCAAATGACGTCAGCGCCAAACAATACGTGTGTATTCATTTATTAATTACATTGGCACAGATAGTCTTCAGCAATACCATGCATCATTGAGTAGATGTTCTCCTGACGCTGTTGTAGCGCCGTTTTTTTGGATACGGCTGTGGGAGCTGTATTTTGGCGACGGCTGTACTAGCTGTGTCTTGGGGAAGCTGTGTTATGAAAACGGCTGTATAGGCTGTGTCTTAGAAACGTTGTGTCATAAAGACGGTTGTAGTAGCTTTGCCCTGAAGACGGCCGCAGTATCTGTGTCCTGAGATGCCCTTAGCAACTGTGTCCTGAGACGACTTTAGTAGCTGTGTTCTGAAGACGGTTGTAGTAGCTGTATCTTGGAAATGGCTATAGCAGGTATTCCCTGGACTCGTTGTGACATACTGTCTATAAGGTATTATGTATTTGTATAAACCAATCTACACTCGATGAGTAGTGTGGTCAGTATCACTCCGGCCATCTTTACTTCCCAGAGTATATTCTGGTACTCATTCAGACTGGATCTACTTGGAACCCCACGTCAGTTATACAAAGTCTCTGTGTCAACGTATATTATAACAACCCGTCCGGTGGACAGGCAAGCGTATAAGCTACTGCACTCTCTTTGCTCATGGTAACAGTTAATTGAATGTCCTTTACAGGACATGGCAAACAACTCCAGCATTTATTGGCTCTTGTTATTTCTAGACAATTATAAGTTCAGTAGTTTGTCATTGCCGGCTTCGTGGCTTAGAGGTTATGACTTTTCTCCGTTATCTCGTATACTCTCGTCGGTGACGTGATGACGGTGAGAATCAGCAGTGGTTCGAATCGCATCGGTAACTTACGGGATATGTGAGATGGCCGCTCAGAAAGCAATAGCAAACTACTGAGCGTAATCTTGCCAAGAAATCAACATACAGCTGAAAGATGCTGGTGTTAACAGCGATGTCCTGTAAAGGATATGCCAACAAAAAAAAAAAGTTTGTCATTGTTTTCTGAACGACGATCATACCTTTGTGAAAATCAACAGAAAGCGGCCTGCTCCCAATTGGTCTGCGCTTGACTTCGCAACATGTATGTTGGTATTGTGAAACTGCGTTCACTACCCTGAAGCCACGGACGCTGACCTTATCTGATGAAGTTCAATTACTAAACTGCTCGCAAAATGTAATCATAGCTACATTAAATGCAAAGCTTTATGTTGAAAGTTTGCTTGTCTGAAATGTTGACTGGACAGATACAAGCCAGCATTATGTGTAATTGTTCATTGTGAAGGTTGGAGGACACGCACAGCAGATCAGTGGCCAGCTTGGGGCATCAGGTGATTGGCCTGTTTGTTTTAATCACTGGGTGACATGTCTGGCGTGCGGTCACCAGCTGATGGCTGTGTGTCCTCGTCTCTTGTCTTGTAGATCTGTTGTTATTATTTAGATCGCCATGATCAGGTTGTACTGTTAAAGTTAAAAGCTTGTCCTTTACTGGACGTTGTAATCAATTCCAGCATTTATTTGGATGTTTGGAATTTTAAAAGTAATTTTACCTTGAGTAGAGACAAACAGCATTCTATGACAGCCCTCCAGACAGTCTCCACGCCGTGTACCACTATATCAATCAGTCGCAACGTCGTGTGCCACTAGATCAGTCACCATGCTGTGTATAACTTGATCAAACAGACGTCAAAACGTTTATCACTTGATCAAACATGTGTCCAACCGTGTATCGCTTGATCAAACAGGCGTCAAACAGTGTATCACTTGATCAAACAGGCGTCACACCGTGTATCACTTGATCAAACAAGCGTCAAGCCATGTAACACTTGATCGAACAGGCGTCAAACCGTGCATCACTTGATCAAACAGGCGTCAAACCGTGTATCACTTGATCAAACAGGCGTCAAGCCGTGTATCACTTGATCAAACAGGTGTCACCGTGTATAACTTGATCGAACAGGCGTCAACCCGTGCATCACTTGATCAAACAGGCGTCAACCCGTGTATCAATTGATCAAAGAGGCGTCAAACCGTGTATCAGTTGATCAAACAGGCGTCAAGCCGTGTGTCACTTGATCAAACAGGTGTCAAGCCGTGCATCAATTGATCAAACAGGCGTCAAACCGTGTATCTCTTGATCAAACAGGCGTCACACCGTGTATCACTTGACCCAGCAGTCCTCACGCCGTGTACCACTTGATCCAGCATTCCTCACACAGTGTACCACTTGATCCAGCATTCCTCACGCCGTGTACCACTTGATCCAGCATTCCTCACGCCGTGTACCACTTGATCCAGCATTCCTCACACAGTGTACCACTTGATCCAGCATTCCTCACGCCGTGTACCACTTGATCCAGCATTCCTCACGCCGTGTACCACTTGATCCAGCAGTCCTCACACCGTGTACCACTTGATCGAACAGGCGTCAAGCCGTGTATCACTTGATCAAACAGGCGTCAAGCCGTGTATCAATTGATCCAGCAGTGCTCAAACTGTGTACCACTTGACCAAGCAATCCTCACGCCGTGTACAGGCTAAGGTTTCTATTTTTCCGACGATAGACAAATTCCTCACGTGTATAGAACACACACCTCTCAGTGCATAAAGGTGGACACCATAACCTCTCTCTTATTATAGTACGTCCACATTTGGTTGCCTTCATTCACGATCAATAATTTTGAAAACTGTCTGTTGCATCGTTATGAAATGTTTCCAGCCGTCTTATATTTACCCCCACCCAAGGAATATGTCTTTGAAAGGTCCAAAAACAACTTAAATCATTGAAAGCGGCGATATTCCTTTGATCTTTTGCTGAACAACTAGTGATTTCTCGCTAACGAAGTTATTTTTACGGTAATGTGAGACATGTCAATTCTGTTGACACACAAAGGCGTATCCGGATTCGTATGAGAGTGGGTGCAATGAAAGAATTAGCTTAAAATCGACAGGGTCGGCTGCATTGCACCGGGTGTTTATCCTATATGGCTCAGTTTCTTTCCGCAGCGCGGAAAGCATCGCACAAAGCACGAACTCCGTAGCTCCAGCGACGACCCTCGGGAGTCTCCGAAAAAATGCACTCGTGAAATGAAGGACGCGGCCCTTCAGTTATCAGTTATCAGTTGGGGTATCTTCATTGCACTCCGGACATGTCCATAGGTGCTCAGATCCTCCCCCCAGCATATGCATCAGCGTCCGGTGGCTAATAGTGCCAGTTCTGTGTTGGTTGACGAGGCGCCTTGTTTTCCCGATGTACCTCTCGCATCTGGCCGTGCTGAATTCTTACTCCCAAGTCTTTCACCCTGAACAGCGATGTGGATTCACTGACGTCAAAGTCCTCTGTTCTCGCCATATCTTTAAGGACGTTAATAACATCGGCACGATCCATGGGCTGGCCATCTACAGAGGGTGCAGAGCCAGCCAGTTTATCAGCTCGTTCATTTCCCTCGACTCCCGCATGTCCCGGAACGAAGGTGAAGGTGACTTTACGAACAACAGACTTCCGCAGCGACTCAGTCCACCGTCTACGTACAGATCCAGCTTCGATCTTCTGAATCATGCGCATTGAGTCACTTAGTACACACACGTTGGTATAATGCTGTGATTCCAGCCATATAAAAGCCATCACCTCCATCGTCATGCTGCTCGAGGTCATAGAGTGGGCACCAATGGATTCTTGAACGGTTCGGCCCGCTGAATGGGCTGTAAATGCCCACGCACTTCTGTGCTGCTTTACAACAGATCCATCTGTATAGATGAGCACTTCGGGGCTGTATGAGTGTTCATAGATGAGCGCGTTGACTTCTGCATTGACAGTGACAGAGTTCTGCTCTCTGCACCGTCTGTCGAGTGTGATAATGCAGGAGAAAGTGCACTTAAAAGCTGGAGGCACCGGCACCCATTTCTTGCCGGGGTTGATACTGGTAAAACTGCAGACCTGTCTGACGACATCTTCCGCCCGATCCATCCATGATATGCCTCTCATTAGCCTGTCACCCTTTTCTCTGAATATAGCGTCATGCAGAGGGTGCTGCTCATCTGCACTTATTTTTAAGAATGCACGAGCTCTCCAGATCTTGATCCTGTGTTCCATTGTCGGGAAGTCAAGGAGGTATCTCATTGATACACAGCTGGTGTCTTTCGTGCAGCCCAAAATGATGCGCATGGCTTCGTTTTGTACCTTTTTAAGTCTTCCAATCTGTGTAGGGCTGACAGTGAGGATGGCCAGGGCATACTCTGCTCAGACCTTAATCTGTGTCGGACGATTCCAGTTGGTTGATGATTGCTCTCGGTTGCATAAAATTCAATCCATCCTTTCTCCAATAGTCCTCTTCCTCTTTCAACACATGGTCCTCACATTTTTTCCAGTAACTTTTATCAATATTTAATAGCGCGGACTGGGTTAGTATCTTGACGTCAGACAATTTGAATGTAGTATTGGCAGCTGCCACTTGTCCTTTAATTTTAGCCCACACAAGTTCTATAGGGTTTAAATGAGAATGATACGGCGGAAGTCTCAAGCACCTATGGCCATGCTCTATCAACTTGTCAATTTGAAATTTCTTGCTTTTTTGCGTCTGTTTTACAAGGGACAACAACTGTAGCTTGAAATATGTTTCTGGAAATGGTATATTTTCCCTTTGGAGCCATATCTTTATTGCTTCCTTTGTGCTCGATGCCGTAGGTATTTTGTCTTCTTGGGCAACAACATTGTGATATGATGCATTGTCCATGATTAGACAAGACGGTCTATCAAGGGATGGAAGTACTGTATTCTCGAGCCAATCTCTAAATACATTACCATTCATCTCATTATGATAATCCCTATTGTCTGTATGCTTTGATACGAACACGAGCCCAGCATTCTGTAGTAAGCCATTATGAGTACTACCAGCATGGGCTATGACCAAACGCTGTCCTTTACTACTGGGCACATAACGTTTTATCTTTCCATGCATTGATTGCCATTCCTTTTCACTTGTGTGGTGCGCATTGATCCACGTTTCATCCAAATACACTATGTCATAATTTTCTTTGCGCATTTCCCTTATTTCACGTAAGTATCTGCTTCCCATGGCTCCTAAATGTGGTTGTTCGCAAAGGATATTTCTACCTCCCTTGTACTTTCTAAAAGTGAAGCCTAATGTCCTTATAATTTTCCACAAAGTTGTTTTGGATAGCTCTATGTTATTGTCCTTTCTCAACAAAACCCTCAGTTTTCTTACACTCACTGTTTCTTTGGCATCCATCATTTTTATAGTAACTCGTCTGATGACAGCCTTGTCAAAGCTGTCTACAATTGCCTTTCTACCTACCGTTTGCTTATCGCGTGTTGGTTTCATTCCAGATTCTTGCACCCATCGACGAAACGATCGTTTACTGAAACCTAATGCATGCACTGTTCTTTTTTCGGGATTTGTAACAGTATGCAACAGTTTCCTGCGATCAGCTTCTTGACAAAAATATGTGTACAACTTCATAGCGATGTTTTGAAGTGTACACAATTTTAATTTTAATCCCATTGAACAGTATTAACACATTCAAATATTAGCTATTAAGATTACATTAATGGTAAGATTTATTTATATAATCACGTTTCATGAAAGAACCCACAGTTTGACGACGCCTCTGAACTATAACACTCAGTCTGTGCAAAAACGAAAGACCGCCAGACAATTTTGAAAATAGCGCGAATGGGTCTTGCTGAGCTGTAATACTCTAAAAATTAAGGCATTCATGGCGGGGTCGTAAAATATATACCGCATATAAGCAAAAATTGAAATCTGCTGTACAATCTCCAGAACAAATTTTTTTTTGTTGGGTGGATGTCAGAAGTCGGGGTGCCCCACCGGCTAAATGAATGTATTATTCACTGGCGAGCAACCCCAGATAGTCAGAAACTGACTAGGGACAAAATCTATATGGCTGAACTACAGATTAAGCCCTTGAATATCCAACGTACAGTTCCTAGTGGCTCGTTACAAAATTGAAATGAACTGTGCTGAATATTCGCCAAGGATGGGAAGGAGAAGGTTAGTTAGAATAGATTTTTACGTCTGAATTAAAGTGTAAAGACAACTATTCCAGTACAGGTTTTTCTCCCTGACTGCTCCCTTCCTTGGTGTGTAAGTGAACCCCCACCAATGTACACACACAACACGTATGCACAATTGGAATTAAAAGATAACGACAGAACTATGAGTTACAATACTACAACATTTATTTGCTAATCATAACAATAGACATCGGATGATTGTCAATATGAGGATGATAAAATCATATAACATATTGGGATGAGAAACATTACGTAACTTTACTTGTTACTTCATCTATCTGGAACTGTGGTCCAGATCCCCACTCTCCAGTAGACTCAACAAAAGAACAGCTTGCCGGTATTCTAACGTCTGCCAGTCCTGGCTCTACCTAGTCATAACTCGTTCTTGAGATCTATAACATAGGTGCTCCTTGTGAGAGCTTGAAAGAAAGTCAAGAATGTGTTATATCAGTTCTACATCAGCGCAATCCTAATTAAAACATATCATAACACAAACATATACAATGACCAGTCTGGCCAAGTTTATCTTCCAGCTCTACTGTGTTCACCATCCTCCTTCTCCCTACTGTCTTTAGTCTGGGACGGGCTTTTCAATTGTCTCACACGCCTGTAATGATTACATTTCTGCCGCCCCATGTCCAGGTCGCTAATACAGAAATTCTGTGTCGTACAGCCGCTCCGTCCAATGTTAGTTTAGCAGCTCACAGGGTCGGTAAGTGTATTATAACAATGCCAGGTATCCGGGCTTACAAGCCGTGACCAGTAGTTGTGCCAGGTTTCCATGCATTACCGTGGACGCACGCCCACAATACACTGAGAAAGTTTAGCACCATATACCAATTGTGGGTAAGGTCTGTACCATTACACCTCTGCTTCCAACACAATCATTGGCCAATGTGCCAATGCACAGACAATCGATGGTTAGTGTGCCAATGCGCACACCATAATATAACACTTCATATTGATAGGCTTGCATATGACAAATCAATATACCAAACATGAAATACCCATAAAACATTAATTAAACTAGACATATTATGATACTTTAACATCATAGCATCAGGCATTATTAATGAGTACTAATATTGTATAGCTACAAAATGAGATATACAACAAGTCTAATTGAAGTTACCACACAGACCAGCCATATTTGCTGAGCTGCCCGGTTTAATCACACTTAGTTACTGCTGTTGTAAGAATTAAATAAATAGTCAGTTGACTATATTCTGTACAACAAATGCACACACCAAAAAGCAACTAGTCTAGTTTAGAAAGAGATGGCAAGCATCTGCTACGACACCTCAAGTATATCTAGACAAGACCTGCCTTCCAGAAGTTTCTACTTCTCAGAAGAGTAGCACTTACAGCACAATGATATTGGACACAGAACTCAGAAAGAACACTCAAGTAACCTATGACAATGATAGTTCTTGCAATAACCTAGATCAGATATAGACTGAAAATCACTATGTCTAAAAGACTGTTGCATAGTTACTAAGAAATCCTTCATAGACGCCAACATAAAAATCATGCATATGACTACAAACATTGAGCTGGCTGCCTACCTGTTCTGAAGTCAAACTTAATCTAACATAAAATAGGCTAGGGACCCTTATTTAAGCTGAGTCAAGCAGACAGTATTACCTCCTTGGCATTCCCGTCATAAATTCTTCTTATCTCCACCGGACGGTAATTGCACTTATCACTGCAATTGGCCATCACACCTGTGGGTCTGACAATTATTAGCCCACTAAGTCTTATCAGTGATTTCACACCTTGCGCCTCTAGTCTCTACCAGATGGGGTCATCCATCGCGGTTGGGCGATTTCCTAGCTATTCTTATCAGGTGTCATGCCTGGTCGGTTTTAATTACACAGTCCATGGCCCAGTTCATTGTTGATTCAGCATGTCTGGGTCAGCAGTTTCCCAAGGTGTATACTAATTATCTAGTTGCCATCTGCAAGCTTACGTCATGGCTGGTTGGTTTTAATTACTATTCCGTCCCCTGAGTCTGCCCTCCCGTCTGGCTGGATTGATAAGACTGTGCAACTGATCTGGGGGTGACTGGTACTGGTGTCAAATTAACTTCCCAAATAGAAAGCCATTCCTGGTGGTTGTTTACTTGCAGGTTTTGCAAGCTTACGTCAAGACAGTATAGCCTTGGATATAGAGAAAACAGTTTTGTTCGTCTGTTCATCCTCTACATGGCCCATCAAAAGTGAACCGAAAATTGTTCTGGGAAGTTAAGGCTGCCAATTCGTGACAGAGCTTTCCCCTTAAAAAAAAAGTTTCTGCCAGAAATCTTTTGTCAAAGCACGCCGTACATCCCAGAATAATGCCTAAGCACTCTCCGTTCTGTATCTGCCTAAAGGTTTCCAATATTCCTTGTGGCAATGGGTTGTCCTGCATCTGCATAAAGACGTTCCATTTCCATACTCCCATGATACTTTGGATAGGTCCTTGTACCTGGTTTTCGGCCGGGATTCCATGCAATAGCTTGGTAAAATCCGGTAATTGTCAGGAGGTTGTAATTTTATCCCTCTGGGAAAGATCACAACCAACGGGATTCTTCTACGCCTCTGGGCAGCAATTGTTTTACACCATTCACTCACGTGATTTACTCCTTTCAGCCGAGGATGTACCCATAGTGAGGTCTTGCATAAGCTGGCCACAGCAAAGCTTGTCTCCGTGATTTTCCTCCATCCATTATAGATTTTTAACTGATCAATCAATAGCTTCCTTTTGAAAGGAATAATGTTACACATCATGGTCCCATTATGTAAATTCAACTGGCGCTTTCCTCCTTCAAAGTTGGGCGTAACAATTTTCCCTCCTCGGTGTCGCGGTTTCTTCCCCTGATAATCAGTTAACGGGCTGAGTTTCTCTGCAGTAGAGTTTCGTGTGAAAACCGTGCTAGAAATTGGAAATTTAGTGTGCCAAGTTGTCCAGCCTTGAGAAATAACATAGTTACTCCAGGGCGATAAAGTGGAGTTACTTTGGAATAAAGTATCCACAACTAGCTGATCTACTCCTATCAAATCGACCTGACTGAAGGGTAGATTGAGTCCTAAGAGTGTTGATTCCAAACCACTCTTGACTTCTGTTACTTCAGGTTCCTGTTGCTGGAATTCCCTGATAACTTCAGCTAATGAGATGATAGGCGTTTCTTCCTCCATCTTGTGCAAAGAATTTTCTTCTTTAGCAACTACAGACAATGTTGTCTGCACAATATCAGAGTCCATATTCTGGCTCCTAACAATTCCCTGTGTTTCCTGAGTCTCCGAACTGGTATACTGTGAGATAACAACTGGAAATGTTTCCTGGTCTGGATGTTCCTCTCTGGTCATGCTTTCATGGGCTAAATCCAGTTGAGGTAAATCCTGTGATGGGCTGGTGTCTAAACAATCCATCACACTACGTAAATCATTTGAACTGATGTCTAGTGTCTTTTCCTGAGCTGCAGCCTCAAAGATCACAAGGGGTTCCGGATCGTCCTTCATCCCACTGTCAGTCAAATTTAATCCCACTTCATCCTCTCCTGAGCTGAAGGGAATAATAAAGTCGGTTACCTTTCGATCTCCGACCTCCTTAAAAGATGTCCTCAGGTCATCTTCCTCTTGAGTTTCACCTCTCGTTGAAGTAAAATGAGATTCCTGGGAGTCTTGTACTGGCGGACCAGTTAAACCACTAATCTTGTGGTACGAACAGTTGTCCTCTGGGTAACTGTTAGTAGGCAAATTATCTGAACTGATAATTAGTGATTCTTCCCGCGTTGCAGTAATGAAATTCACCTGGGATTCAGTTACTTCCATCCTCCCTATTTCAGTCAGATGTAATTCCACTTCGTGATTCTGTGAACAGAAGGGAATGTGAGAATCGGCTAGGTCTCCGCCTGCGACCTCATTAAAGGTTGTCTTCAGTTCCTCTTTCTCTCGAGATTCATTCCTCGTAGAAGTTAAGTGGTTTCCCTGAAGGTCCTGTACTGGCGAACCAGTGAGACCACAATTTCCGTGGTGCAAACAGTTATCATGTTTGTGACTGTTTGAAATGCCCTTGGCACGTTTCTTCTTCCCTCTTTTCCGTTTAGGACAGGGTCGAATGAGAACCTGTAGTTCCCGGTCCACTAACTCTGATTCCGCGGTGGTTGGCAAAGATGTCCCTTCCTTCCTGGTTGGGTGAGCATCCATATCTCCTACCTTATGTTCCGCTAGAAAGGTTAGCTTCTCTGCATTGACTAATTCCATATGCTGTTTATTAATCTCTGCTTCTTCAGTTTTGCTACGCTCTTGTGCTCCAAAGAGCTCATCATTTTCTTTAAACATAATTTCTTCTTCTTGGTCCCACCATTCTAACTCAGCTATGATATACATTTCTAGTTGCTCCCCCTTTAAGCCTTTTCTTATGCCCCACCCTTTCGCGGACTCTGAGAAATCTGCGCGCGCCTTCATGTCCTCTTCGGGATTCCGGTAACGTAAGGCCATAATTGCTAATGACTCTATTCCGGTAAGCTCCTATGTATATATCAAAATCAGATCTAAGCTAGAAAGACAAGAGTTAACTACTGACAGTCTACGCTATCCAATGTGTATAGTTTAGCCTCAGCAGTGAAAGACAACTGAAAATAATATTCAAGTAGTACCTGGCGACAGCAGTGAAGTAAGTGTGAGAGGTATACTACACAGTAATCAACAGTAATATTTACCTAAATAAACATTAAAATGCACTGCATACATGTCAAAATGAACATGGCATATATTAGCATCAAATTGCAAATCAGTCAAGCAGTTAAATCATCAAACACATCAATGTAAATATGATTAAAGTGTTCAATTATCAATAAATGATTAATGATAACACTAAATGATAGATGATGGTAGTTTTCTCATAAGTTCTTATCTGTTATACTTTTGAAAAGTTATATATGTACTCTGAAACTTCCTCAACTAAAAGTAGCTACATTTGATGATAGTCTATTTTGATGACTGAAGATTACAAGAGTTAACTTTTAAAATCGTATGTCTAGGGTCTAGTACCGGAGTCTATTGAAAGCGAGAAGTCCGAATTCAAATACCGTACTAGAAGCCCAATCCGTAGGATTGGGTTAAAATTAAATCCCGGTGACGAGACACCAATCTGTCAGAAGTCGGGGTGCCCCACCGGCTAAATGAATGTATTATTCACTGGCGAGCAACCCCAGATAGTCAGAAACTGACTAGGGACAAAATCTATATGGCTGAACTACAGATTAAGCCCTTGAATATCCAACGTACAGTTCCTAGTGGCTCGTTACAAAATTGAAATGAACTGTGCTGAATATTCGCCAAGGATGGGAAGGAGAAGGTTAGTTAGAATAGATTTTTACGTCTGAATTAAAGTGTAAAGACAACTATTCCAGTACAGGTTTTTCTCCCTGACTGCTCCCTTCCTTGGTGTGTAAGTGAACCCCCACCAATGTACACACACAACACGTATGCACAATTGGAATTAAAAGATAACGACAGAACTATGAGTTACAATACTACAACATTTATTTGCTAATCATAACAATAGACATCGGATGATTGTCAATATGAGGATGATAAAATCATATAACATATTTTGATGAGAAACATTACGTAACTTTACTTGTTACTTCATCTATCTGGAACTGTGGTCCAGATCCCCACTCTCCAGTAGACTCAACAAAAGAACAGCTTGCCGGTATTCTAACGTCTGCCAGTCCTGGCTCTACCTAGTCATAACTCGTTCTTGAGATCTATAACATAGGTGCTCCTTGTGAGAGCTTGAAAGAAAGTCAAGAATGTGTTATATCAGTTCTACATCAGCGCAATCCTAATTAAAACATATCATAACACAAACATATACAATGACCAGTCTGGCCAAGTTTATCTTCCAGCTCTACTGTGTTCACCATCCTCCTTCTCCCTACTGCCTTTAGTCTGGGACGGGCTTTTCAATTGTCTCACACGCCTGTAATGATTACATTTCTGCCGCCCCATGTCCAGGTCGCTAATACAGAAATTCTGTGTCGTACAGCCGCTCCGTCCAATGTTAGTTTAGCAGCTCACAGGGTCGGTAAGTGTATTATAACAATGCCAGGTCATCCGGGCTTACAAGCCGTGACCAGTAGTTGTGCCAGGTTTCCATGCATTACCGTGGACGCACGCCCACAATACACTGAGAAAGTTTAGCACCATATACCAATTGTGGGTAAGGTCTGTACCATTACACCTCTGCTTCCAACACAATCATTGGCCAATGTGCCAATGCACAGACAATCGATGGTTAGTGTGCCAATGCGCACACCATAATATAACACTTCATATTGATAGGCTTGCATATGACAAATCAATATACCAAACATGAAATACCCATAAAACATTAATTAAACTAGACATATTATGATACTTTAACATCATAGCATCAGGCATTATTAATGAGTACTAATATTGTATAGCTACAAAATTAGATATACAACAAGTCTAATTGAAGTTACCACACAGGCCAGCCATATTTGCTGAGCTGCCCGGTTTAATCACACTTAGTTACTGCTGTTGTAAGAATTAAATAAATAGTCAGTTGACTATATTCTGTACAACAAATGCACACACCAAAAAGCAACTAGTCTAGTTTAGAAAGAGATGGCAAGCATCTGCTACGACACCTCAAGTATATCTAGACAAGACCTGCTTTCCAGAAGTTTCTACTTCTCAGAAGAGTAGCACTTACAGCACAATGATATTGGACACAGAACTCAGAAAGAACACTCAAGTAACCTATGACAATGATAGTTCTTGCAATAACCTAGATCAGATATAGACTGAAAATCACTATGTCTAAAAGACTGTTGCATAGTTACTAAGAAATCCTTCATAGACGCCAACATAAAAATCATGCATATGACTACAAACATTGAGCTGGCTGCCTACCTGTTCTGGAGTCAAACTTAATCTAACATAAAACAGGCTAGGGACCCTTATTTAAGCTGAGTCAAGCAGACAGTATTACCTCCTTGGCATTCCCGTCATAAATTCTTCTTATCTCCACCGGACGGTAATTGCACTTATCACTGCAATTGGCCATCACACCTGTGGGTCTGACAATTATTAGCCCACTAAGTCTTATCAGTGATTTCACACCTTGCGCCTCTAGTCTCTACCAGATGGGGTCATCCATCGCGGTTGGGCGATTTCCTAGCTATTCTTATCAGGTGTCATGCCTGGTCGGTTTTAATTACACAGTCCATGGCCCAGTTCATTGTTGATTCAGCATGTCTGGGTCAGCAGTTTCCCAAGGTGTATACTAATTATCTAGTTGCCATTTTACTTGCCATCTGCAAGCTTACGTCATGGCTGGTTGGTTTTAATTACTATTCCGTCCCCTGAGTCTGCCCTCCCGCCTGGCTGGATTGATAAGACTGTGCAACTGATCTGGGGGTGACTGGTACTGGTGTCAAATTAACTTCCCAAATAGAAAGCCATTCCTGGTGGTTGTTTACTTGCAGGTTTTGCAAGCTTACGTCAAGACAGTATAGCCTTGGATATAGAGAAAACAGTTTTGTTCGTCTGTTCATCCTCTACATGGCCCATCAAAAGTGAACCGAAAATTGTTCTGGGAAGTTAAGGCTGCCAATTCGTGACAGTGGACATAATGATAAGGTTATATACTAAATCTCATTATTTTCCATCAGTTGGTTACTGAGATATTCAATTTTATATTGAGGCAACAACAACAAAAAACACACTATACCACTTACTTTGAAAGATCGCTAGACGACAAATTGTGAGTTAAAACAGTTTGGTGATTTATATATCGTTGTATGCATGTGAATCACCGTCAATATACAGACAAACTGAGGAACATCTAATGCAGTACGAATGTGGTGTCTGGAGAAAATGCACTTTAAACACAAAGTCGCTGTCGTGAAATACTGAGAGTTAATGATTCCCAGATGGACGACTGCATACACCAAATGCCCAGGTGGGAGAAGGGTTAATGAAACAGAAGAATAACCACAAAGGATTGACCATCGCATGTGTATGTAGGTCAAGGCGGGAGAGTCGACTACAACACAGGTGACATGTAGAGTGGAAAAATTTGGTTGCGACAAAGACAGACAGTATCATGGACCAGCCTATTGCGTTCTGGAGGTAGGAATATACGGAAAAGTTCGAGATCAGAAATTTTCCACTGACAAGGAATAAAGAAGTCTGAATTTGCTTTGTCCAGCAATGTCAAGGACGATGGGACAAAGATGTTCTAGAGAGAGTGGCCACTTCTGTGTGTCAGTTGAGTGTGTGTGCCCCAACTGGACGGAAAGATAGAATTATGTGTCCTGTAATGAATAGAAATATCCTCCCTTATAATGGGATAAAGTGCTTGGCTACGGATTAATTTCAATTCGTGGACCTACATTAATTCTATAAAGGAACAGCGATGTGTATAAGGTATATTAAAATATAGTTTTAGGATATGAATATAGATGTGCGTGAATAGCATTTATCATTGCTTCCTATGAGTAGGAATAGTATAGACGATCAGGTGAATCTTCTATCCTATGTCAGAGTGGGTTTTTTCGGAAGCCTTTTCATTTCGGCTGGAGGAAAAGACACTCACATAGGAGAGAAGAGGAAGCAGACACAGATCTCATTATTAAATGTATATCACACAGGTTTCCATACCAGTGTGGGACTTATCAACTAAGAGATTACACAGATGGCTGTGGTCAAGATCACCCAGTGTTGATAACCCACGAGAAAGCACTTTAAAGTCATAACGCACGACACTTGTGCATAAGAAAGGAAGGAAACGAAGTGTCATCTTAATAAGTCAGGAGGACAGAGAATGGAAAATAGCGATCATACAAACTAAAGGAAAAAGACCCGAATTACTCAGTATCAAAGAGTTGCAAAGTGCGTACCAAGTGCATATATCAATTACCAAATATCAAGTGTAGAACTTTTTACAGAACACTAATAGAACATTCTAGAAACTCGATGTGTTTTCCAGAATGGATTAAAGAACGCTATAAGAAAGCAACGAACATTCATTTTTAGCGGACAGCAAATAGTGAGCAGGTTAAGTACATTTAATACAGTGGTGAACATTTTCATTACAAAGAACGGATTTATCTACAGACTCAAGCAGACGGAGCCGTCAGGGTGAGATCGTTCTGTGGTGTCTATATATCGTCCTGTACTTTAGCCGAGAGAAGAGACGAGAGAAAGACACGAAGACTATCTATCAACATCTTATCTAGCAGCCACACCAGAAGAACACTAGCAACTACACCGACAATACCCACCCATACACCAGACATAGTTTTAAATTAAATCTTTTATTTAATGTGGAAAAGAACTGTTGTCGAAGTATGTGTTGAGAGAATAATAGAGAGAGAGTGAAAGAAAGAGATATATGGAAGGGAAGACAGAAGAGAAGAGTGTAGACGAAAAGTCAGTCAATAATCCCAACAGATAATCAGTTTAAAGATGTGCATGTTGATCCCAATCTCTTCTCGGGGAAACAACATCACATAATTGGTGGAGCGAGCGGGATACGTACATACATTATACCCATATGACCTGCATATTGGCACAGGCATAGCGGAGTACCTACATGTTGGGACATACTGATTGGAATAAGAAGAAGTATATAGTGATGACTTTTAATGGAAGGACGTCCATTGGATATATGGTGCCATTACATTTATGGTAGAAACAGTTCATTAATGCTGGTGACTTTACAGTGAGAAAGTTCCAGACAGAGTGAATGTGGATAGGTGGTAAGACATTACATACCTAGTCACACGGTCACACGTCTACATAAGTCTTTATCCTATATCTCCTCTTGTGGATGAGAGAGTGGTTGTGATGTACTGTGTGGGGTTGGAGATTTATAATAATTAATAGATATAGATAAATGATATAGGTTCTAGGTAGATTATCTGTTTATAGTGAGTACTCTTTTCTGCCTTGAGGTGTCTTTACTCAACGTGCTGACTTACCTGCTTTAACTATGGCCAATCCCAAACTAACTACAGCCGAACTGAGGGCAAACGGAGAGGAAATTGGGTTGGCTGGTTCAGACTTAACTGATTACATCCAAGAAAGAGAGCGAGAGATTCGTCAGGCGGAACGAGAGGAGCGTAAGGCCCAGTTGGAAGCAGAAGAAGCCACGAAGATCAGAGAACATGAATACCGCATGCGAGAACTGGAGCTCAAGACACAAACTAAGGGGGAAATAGATGGAGCGGAAGGAAATTCTTCTTCACCGGGTGCAACCCATATGAGTGGACATGGTTACCATGCCATGAAGTTTCCCTTAGCTGTCTACGATCAGTCTAAAGAAAGATTTGATCAATACGCATCTCGTTTCGAAGCAATGTCAATCGCTATGGGGCTGGATCGGACCAGATGGGCTCTTAAACTATCACAGGGATTAGTCGGTTCGGGATTTGAAGTGTACACACGCTTACCACCAGGACAGGAAAATAATTACCAGGAATTAAAAGCCGCTTTGTTGAAACATTTTGACATCACAGCACAAACGTATAGGAAGAAGTTTAGATCGGCTAGACGAGAGCCGGGAGAACTATTCGCCGCCTACAGTCTAAGACTGAAATCCTATCTCCAGAAATGGATGGACTTGGCAGAGTTCAAGAGGGATTATGAGAGTCTCGAAGAGATGATGGTGGTAGACCAAATGCGAAAGCAAATGTCGAAACCTCTCAGAACCTTCTTGGGAGAACAAGGGGCGGAACGAATTGATGTGGTGAACAAGCTGGCGGAACGATTCGTGGAAGTACATGGTGAAACTGAGGAACTAAGTACACAAACCAAAGGTCAGGAGAAACCAGAGAAAAAGAAACATAAAAACTGGGAAGGAGAAAAAGGGGAACCTTATATAAAGCACACAGAGGAGAGTTCAGAGAAGGTGAAGGTAGGAACCCAGAGCACCTCGAATTCTCAAGCGAAACGACCGTGGTCTGAGAGGTGGTGTTCATTTTGCAAGGTACCATCGCATAACACCAAAGACTGCAGATCGAAACCTAAAAGTTCTTACTTCGCAGCATGCAAAGTGATTCCTACATCGGTGATCACAGACAAGGCTGAGGTCGGCGAAGGAGAAATGAACAAAAAGGACACACGGAAACCTAGGAAGGGAACAGGGTACACTCACTGCCAGTCGATAACACATAATACTGTGGACTGCAGATGCAAGGCAAACGACGCCAATTGCATAACCAACCTCGAGGAATCAAAAGAGGAAGGCAAGGAAACGGTCAAGGAGATGAAAGACACTCAGGACCAAGAGAGACCACCTGTGGTTGAACTGATTGAAGTCAATGGCCAGCAGGTTGCTTGTCTCTACGATACAGGTTTGGATGGGGAAGCGGTGATAGACGCCAGCTTGGTAAGCCCAGACCAACTTACAGGGGAGACCATAGAGCTAAAGCCGGCAATGAGGAGTGCTGTTACCATGACGCTGCCAATCGCCAAGGTGGAGATTAAATCCAGGTACGTCACGGGCATTATTCCTGCGGCGGTATTAGCTGACTCCCTATTCCCAATGATCATTGGCACGAAATATGTCTTTTTGGGGATGCCAAAACAGCCAACCCACAAGGGAACAGTAGTCAGTGGATCTCAAGGGAAGGAAAAAGAGGCAGAGACACTATGCGACAACTCAGGGATAGGAGAATTGCATACTGCCCAGAGGAAGGATACTACGTTGCATCCTTGCTACAGGAAGCTGCAAAGAAGTGCTGAGCCACCAGAACGGGGACAGTACTTTCTGAAGAATCAACTACTCTATCGGAGAGCTGGGAGGGGAGATAACCTGCACGAGCAGTGGGTGGTTCCAGAGACCCACCGTCCTCACATTCTTCAGAGTGGACACATCATAGGCGAGAATCGACATATGGGTGTCAGAGAGACCTTGCAGCAAATATCCGGCCATTATTGCTGGCCAGGAATGACCGGAGATGTACGCCGGTGGGTGAAGTCTTGTTCGGAGTGCCAGAAAGCACCACCCAACAAGCGAATTAAGAGGAAACTAGCTCTTAAAGTGGAAGACAAAGTGGAAGTGTGGAGTCCAGCAGAGACCAATATACTCCAAGTAGGATGGAAAGGTCCTTATCCTGTGGAAAAGGTGGTGTCCAAGAACATCTACAAAATACGGATCGGGGAAGAGAAGAAAAATCTCCCTAGACATCTCATTAGGAAATATGAAGAGAGATCCGGGAGTAAAGCTTCGCACTTTATGGTGATGGCAGCCATTGGGACAAAGGTTACCAGTCCAGACGAAGACCAGAGATCGCCAGTACAACATAGGAGGGCCTATGGGACAGTAAGTGATAGGTCAGATTTACCCAACGACAGGAGGAGGGAAATCACAAGTCAGGGAAAGGACAAGAGTGAAAGTTTCACCGGTAACCAAGTTCAGAAGGGGTGGGTAACGTCGGGAAAAGCGAGAATTACCCAGGACTCAAACCGAAGATTGGCTGACCAGATACAATATCGCCCAAGATGGTCCTGGAAGCAAAAGCCCAGGAGGTTTGGGAAAGACGACTCGGTCCGACGAGGACGAGGCGGAACATCCCCAGAGGCAAAGCCGGGGGAAACTAAGAGGACATGGAAGCAGTGTTACAATCAGGATGGGACAATCCGTCTGTATTGTGAGCCGTCGCTGACGCAAGTCGAAAGGAGGTCGACTGAACGTACAGGAGCGAGGAGCCAACACTAGTTTCAGTCGTTAGTAGTATGGTAGGGTGTCAATTAGAGCGCCTACTGGATAATGAGATGAGCCATGTGAGGATCCAATCATATCATCAAAACGTGATGTTAATAGCGACTTAGCAGAAGCTCAACGCACGGTGGATGTGATGGACGTTGTTGCTACAACTGGACTTCACTGTGGAATACATCCTTGGAAAGGAGAATGTAGGAGCAGATTTCTTATCCAGACATCCAGCTCCGGAGGAAGAAGACTAGGGTTGTGGATCATGGGAATCAAACCTACAGTGAGAAAGATTCGACGCGGTCTAATCTCTTAAGAGGGGGCCTATGTCGTGAAATACTGAGAGTTAATGATTCCCAGATGGACGACTGCATACACCAAATGCCCAGGTGGGAGAAGGGTTAATGAAACAGAAGAATAACCACAAAGGATTGACCATCGCATGTGTATGTAGGTCAAGGCGGGAGAGTCGACTACAACACAGGTGACATGTAGAGTGGAAAAATTTGGTTGCGACAAAGACAGACAGTATCATGGACCAGCCTATTGCGTTCTGGAGGTAGGAATATACGGAAAAGTTCGAGATCAGAAATTTTCCACTGACAAGGAATAAAGAAGTCTGAATTTGCTTTGTCCAGCAATGTCAAGGACGATGGGACAAAGATGTTCTAGAGAGAGTGGCCACTTCTGTGTGTCAGTTGAGTGTGTGTGCCCCAACTGGACGGAAAGATAGAATTATGTGTCCTGTAATGAATAGAAATATCCTCCCTTATAATGGGATAAAGTGCTTGGCTACGGATTAATTTCAATTCGTGGACCTACATTAATTCTATAAAGGAACAGCGATGTGTATAAGGTATATTAAAATATAGTTTTAGGATATGAATATAGATGTGCGTGAATAGCATTTATCATTGCTTCCTATGAGTAGGAATAGTATAGACGATCAGGTGAATCTTCTATCCTATGTCAGAGTGGGTTTTTTCGGAAGCCTTTTCATTTCGGCTGGAGGAAAAGACACTCACATAGGAGAGAAGAGGAAGCAGACACAGATCTCATTATTAAATGTATATCACACAGGTTTCCATACCAGTGTGGGACTTATCAACTAAGAGATTACACAGATGGCTGTGGTCAAGATCACCCAGTGTTGATAACCCACGAGAAAGCACTTTAAAGTCATAACGCACGACACTTGTGCATAAGAAAGGAAGGAAACGAAGTGTCATCTTAATAAGTCAGGAGGACAGAGAATGGAAAATAGCGATCATACAAACTAAAGGAAAAAGACCCGAATTACTCAGTATCAAAGAGTTGCAAAGTGCGTACCAAGTGCATATATCAATTACCAAATATCAAGTGTAGAACTTTTTACAGAACACTAATAGAACATTCTAGAAACTCGATGTGTTTTCCAGAATGGATTAAAGAACGCTATAAGAAAGCAACGAACATTCATTTTTAGCGGACAGCAAATAGTGAGCAGGTTAAGTACATTTAATACAGTGGTGAACATTTTCATTACAAAGAACGGATTTATCTACAGACTCAAGCAGACGGAGCCGTCAGGGTGAGATCGTTCTGTGGTGTCTATATATCGTCCTGTACTTTAGCCGAGAGAAGAGACGAGAGAAAGACACGAAGACTATCTATCAACATCTTATCTAGCAGCCACACCAGAAGAACACTAGCAACTACACCGACAATACCCACCCATACACCAGACATAGTTTTAAATTAAATCTTTTATTTAATGTGGAAAAGAACTGTTGTCGAAGTATGTGTTGAGAGAATAATAGAGAGAGAGTGAAAGAAAGAGATATATGGAAGGGAAGACAGAAGAGAAGAGTGTAGACGAAAAGTCAGTCAATAATCCCAACAGATAATCAGTTTAAAGATGTGCATGTTGATCCCAATCTCTTCTCGGGGAAACAACATCACAGTCGCAAACAATAGCTTGCACGATTATTTGACTGGGATATTTCGCTGCATCTCGTCAAATGTATATTGCAGAATATGAAGTGAAAAGATGAATCATGTTTTCGCGGAAATACATAACACACACATTCGCTGATGCTGTGCGAATATAGAGCTTTGTTATCCCCACGGTAATCGCATACTGTGAAATATGCCAGGCAATAAATCGTGCAAACTATTGGTTGTACCTTCTGTGTTTAAGTTTACTAAGGAAATATATTGTTTTAAAAATGCAGATTTCTATGGATGGACAGAAAATATCGTATAATACAGTTTTCCGAGAAACACATGAAAACGGTAAATTAATTAACGCAATTAAATGAAGACATTAACGGTTTATTTTTTGGACATTTGAGGTGACATTAATTTGATAGCACAGCGATATCTGGCAAACTTGATGGGGAAAGGACAATAAGAAGACAAAGAGATAAATACCTCATAGGCTTTGTCACCGCGAACAACGGGGACAAGAACACAGATCTGTTCCAGGGAACAAGAACACAGATCTGTTCCAGGGGACAAGAACACAGATCTGTTCCAGGGAACAAGAGCACAGATCTGTTCCAGGGAACAAGAACACAGATCTGTTCCAGGGAACAAGAACACAGATCTGCTCCAGGGGACAAGAACACAGATCTGTTCCAGGGGACAAGAACACAGATCTGTTCCAAGAGCGATGGTCGTGTGAGGTGGTGAACCATGACCGCCCACGTGTATCATCATGGCTCATGATAGTGATGAAGAGTGAGTGGACTGAGTTCATATAACACTAGTCTAGGATATACAGATAAAAATGTTAGTTCCATATCCTTTACAGGACTTCGCAGTTAACCCTAGCATTTGTTGGCTGTTTGTGATCTCTTGGCACGTTTACGCTCAGTAGTTTGCCTTTGTTTTCTGAACGACCGGCATCCATACCATTTTATAAATAATCCATCGCAAGGCAGTCTGCTGCTAAATCGCCGGTAGTTGGGTTTCGAACGCGGTATGCGGGATTACGAACTGCGTCCGTAACCCCTTCGCCGGCATATAAAGATAAAGAGAAGATAATGAAGGCAAGGTCGGCGCTAAAGGAGATGATTAAACAGGATGACGACTTAGTCATTGCCGAACCTAATCTTAATGAAACATAACAGTGAATGATTGTCATTATCTATTGTTTTAGGTATTGTATTATCGCTCTTTGTTGTTCACTTAATTATCTCCCTGTGTTTGCAGTTTGAACTAATGTAGTGAATGGTTCACTAACTAGTCATCACAATTAAAAATCATTCAAGCTGAAATATAAATAAAATGTTTTGCATGTCCTTTATATGACATCGCTGTCAACATCAGCATCTTTCAGCTGATTGTTGATTTCTTGGCAAGATTACGCTCAGTAGTTTGCCATTGCTTTCTGAGCGACCGGCTCCATACTCTCATAAGTCACTTGCGCAACTCGAACCGCTTCCAATTCTCGTGCGCTCACGTCAACCACGAGAGTATTCGGGGTTACGGAGAAAGCTGCTAACTCCTCGACCAGGGAGACCGGTAAGCTGAAATATAGAACACACATATTCAGATAGTAATTTGAATTGTCTACCACTGTAACTGTAAGCATTATACAATTTTTCTGCAATATGTACCGTGGTAGACAATGCAAATTACTGTATGAATATGTGAGTTGTATATTTCAGCCTGAAGCATTTATGTAATTACTTTAGTTTATGCTGCACGAATCCCATAAGCGGGCATTCTCCCGCTGTTTATACTTCACCTCGACACCGCAGGGTGCAAGAGGAACATGTTGAGATGAGATGAGATTTCAGCTGTATGCACATGACGAGATGCAGTGAAATATGACAGGCAACAATCGTGCAATCTACTGTCTGTGTCTACGTTTTTCAAATCTGTATTTTCCTGCGGTGGGCGCGATAGCGAACACCGTTGGTAACATCATGAGCGCGGGTTCGGTGCCCAAGCTCGTCGCTTGCCACAGTGAGGGAAAGACTAACCCCCCCCCCCCCCCATCTTGCTCTGGCCCACAAACTATGAGGACACTATCACGGCACAGTCCCACAACGGGAGACTCCAACGGGACATTTTGTGTCAACATTGCTGTGGCCACCGTGCCTCTGTCCTTGTGTGAACAGCTTCCATTTCTGTAGATTCTAGAGCCAATATATTCACAGTTTGTCTCATCTCATCTCATCTCATCTCGTCTTATACCTCTTGTACTTTGCCAGTGGATATTATTTTTGATTTAGTTCAGTTCAGAACAAGATTTCAATTTTCACTAAGTCTCTTAACAGACAGGATCGTCTCTTCTAGCTCTTTTGCACTAATTAAAAGAACTGTGTACGTGAGCTACCATCAGTTTCTAGTGTACAACACATTACTATTCTCATCATCAACCATGGATTTCTAGAGTACTACATATTAGTATTCTCATCATCAATCATCAATAGTTAGCATACAGCACATTACTATTCTCATCAGCAACCATTAATTTCTAGCGTACCATACATTATTATTCTCACCAGCAACAATCAATTTCTCATGTACAATACATTACTATTCTCATCATCAACCGTCAATTTCTAGCGTACAATACATTATTATTCTCACCAGCAACAATCAATTTCTCATGTACAATACATTACTATTCTCATCATCAACCGTCAATTTCTAGAGTACAATACATTACTATTCTCATCATCAACCTTAATTCCGCGTGTTCAATACATTACTATTCTCATCATCAACCATCAGTTTCTAGTATATACACATTACTATTCTCATCATCAACCATCACTTTCTCGTGTACAATACATTACTATTCTCATTATCAACCATCAATTTCTAGTGTACAAAACATTACTATTCTCATCACCAACCATCAATTTCTATTATATACACATTACTATTCTCATCATCATCCATCAATTTATAGTGTACAATACATTACTAGTCTCACCATCAACCACAAATTTCTAGTGCAGGACACATCATTACTATTCTCATTATCAACCATCAATTTTTAGCGTACAATACATTACTATTCTCATCATCAACCATCAAGTTTTAGCATACAATACATTACTATTCTCATCAGCAACCATTAATTTCTAGTGTACAATACATTATTGCTCTCATCAGCAACCATTAATTTTTAGCATACAATATATTACTATTCTAATCAGCAACCATTAATTTCTAGTATATAATACATTATTGTGCTCACCAGCAACCATTACTTTCTAATGTACAGTACATTATTTTTCGCACCTTCAACCAATAATTTCTAGTGTACAATAAAGTTTTTTTCTCACCATCAACCATCAGTTTCTAGTGTACGACGCATTACTATTCTCATCATCAGCCATACATGTTTAGCATACAAATCATTACTATTCTCGCCATCAACCATCCATTTCTAGTGTACAATACATTACCCCCCTCACCATCAACCATCAATTTCTAGTGCAAGGCACGTTACTATTCTCATCATCAATCATTAATTTCGAGAGTACAATACAAAAATCAACTAAACAGTCTTGACTATCTTGTCGAGATCTAAAGCCTTTAAAAGAAAGATTTCATATTTTTGTTAAATAAAAAAAATGGTAACTTTAGAAGTATCAAAAACAAGGTTAATTATATCAACCAATTACAAGACATTACAGACACGGGAAACAGGCAACGGAAATGTCCTGTCCCAGTGGGACGGCGTTGGCTGTAATTGTTTACAGGGAAATAATTGTGTGGTATAATGAATTATCTTCGCACACACATAAACAAGGGACAGAGAGACCTAGATAGCCAACTTAGTACTGTGAATTCAGTCAGGAGAAGAACGTGTGAATTCATATGACAGATGTCTGTGTCAACAAGAACTTCTTACGTTCCTGCAGGCAGTTCTTTCGTCGTTCTCGTGATCTCACTGTGTGTGTACATGTGTTTGAGTGTGTGTATTAGTGAAAAATGTCTGCCTGCCTGCTTGCCTGCCTGCCTGCCTGTTTGTCTGTCTGTCTGTCTGTCTGTCTCTCTCTCTCTCTCTCTCTCTCTCTCTCTCTCTCTCTCTCTCTCTCTCTCTCTCTCTCTCTCTCTCTCTCTCTCTCTATTCCGAGCAGATATAATAATTTAAACAAATTAAATTTCTTGTTCTTTACTTTACGTGTCCATCACCCTGGGTATTTATTGGTTGTTTGATTATCTATGCAATCTTACGCTCCGTAGTTTGTCCTGGCTTTCTGAACGGCCCACGATCATACTGTTGTAAAAATGAAAGCAAAGAGGTCTGGTCCCAAACCACCTGCTAACGACTTGGAACCCGATATGTGGGGATTGCGTAATTGTGTTCACTGACCCCATACCCCAAACCTCATACGCCATACCCCATACCCCACACGTCAACCTTATACTCCATACGTCAAACCCTATATCCCATAACCCATGCGTCAAACCATGTACCCCATATCCCATACCCCATACGCCGACTAAGTCAGTGGATAATTGACCTGACAATGTGCAGGTTAAAAAGTAATAAGGGCCTATGGCACAACACCAACATTAAAAATCTCCGGTACAACACCAACAGGACTAGTCTATGGAAAAACACCAACGTTAAAAACCTCCGGTACAACACCAACAGGACTAGTCTATGGAACAACACCAACATAACCTCAGGTACAACATCAACAGGAAAAGTCTATGGAACAACACCAACATTAACCTAGGGTACAACACCAACATGAATAGTTTATGGCACTACACCAACATTAAAAACCTCCGGTACAACACCAACAGGAATAGTCTGTGGCACAACACCAACAAATACAGTAAAATGTTTTAGACCATGCATTTTTTTCTACGGCAACACACGGATGTGAGCCATCAAACATTTCACAATTACTACAGAAGGCTTTCGGGGCGTTTTGATCGTGAAGAGAGGTTCCTAAACTAAAGTGAGCTCATTTGAAAGAAAAACACCGACTTTCTACAAGATGTGAACATGAAAGAACTTTTTACACGATGTGAATATGAAAGAACTTACTACAAGATGTGAACATGAAAGAACATTCTACTAGATGTGAACATGAAAGAACATTCTACAAGATGTGAACATGAAAGAACATTCTACAAGATGTGAACATGAAAGAACATTCTACAAGATGTGAACATGAAAGAACATTCTACAAGATGTGAACATGAAAGAACTTACTACAAGATGTGAACATGAAAGAACATTCTACAAGATGTGAACATGAAAGAACATTCTACAAGATGTGAACATGAAAGAACATTCTACAAGATGTGAAGATGAAAGAACATTCTACAAGATGTGAACATGAAAGATCTTCCTACAAGATGTGAACATGAAAGAACATTCTACAAGATGTGAACATGAAAGAACTTACTACAAGATGTGAACATGAAAGAACATTCTACAAGATGTGAACATGAAAGAACATTCTACAATGTGTGAACATTTAAGAACTTTCTACAAGATGTGAACATGAAAGATCTTCCTACAAGATGTGAACATGAAAGAACATTCTACAAGATGTGAACAACAAAGAACTTTCTACAAGATGTGAATATGAAAGAACATTCTACAAGATGTGAACATGAAAGAACTTTCTACAAGATGTGAACATGAAAGAACTTTCTACAGGTTGTGAACATGAAAGAACATTCTACTAGATGTGAACATGAAAGAACTTTCTACATGATGTGAACATGAAAGAACTTTCTAAAAGATGTGAACATGAAAGAACTTTCTACATGATGTGAACAACAAAGAACTTTCTACAAGATGTGAATATGAAAGAACATTCTACTAGATGTGAACATGAAAGAACATTCTACAAGATGTGAAGATGAAAGAACTTTATACAAGATGTGAACCTGAAAGAACTTTCTACAGGTTGTGAACATGAAAGAACTTTCTACAAGATGTGAACATGAAAGAACTTTCTACATGATGTGAACAACAAAGAACTTTCTACAAGATGTGAATATGAAAGAACATTCTACTAGATGTGAACATGAAAGAACATTCTACAAGATGTGAAGATGAAAGAACTTTATACAAGATGTGAACCTGAAAGAACTTTCTACAGGTTGTGAACATGAAAGAACTTTCTACAAGATGTGAACATGAAAGAACTTTCTACAAGATGTGAACATGAAAGAACTTTCTACAAGATGTGAACATGAAAGAACTTTCTACAAGATGTGAACATGAAAGAACTTTCTAAAAGATGTGAACATGAAAGAACTTGCTACAAGATGTGAACATGAAAGAACTTTCTACAAGATGTGAACATGAAAGAACTTTCTACAAGATGTGAACATGAAAGAACTTTCTAAAAGATGTGAACATGAAAGAACTTGCTACAAGATGTGAACATGAAAGAACATTCTACAAGATGTGAATATGAAAGAACATTCTACTAGATGTGAACATGAAAGAACATTCTAGAAGATGTGAATATGAAAGAACATTCTACAAGACGTGAATATGAAAGAACATTCTACAAAATCTGAAAAGGCAAGATCACTGGCTCATAGTCAGAGCCATGTCTGGAAAACTGAAACTGTAAAACTGGTGAAACGACAGCTAAAGAAACATTTGTTGCAGGAAGCGTCCAGCATATATAGACCAGAGAAAACTAGTTTGGCCTACACCCGTTCCATTTCTGGACAAACTTTAAGGAGAGTACTCTACAAGCACCAGTTGACTGCTGCTTTCAATGGATTCAATCATGTTGTCGTCTAAAGATGAATAAATAAGGAAACTAAACTACTGAACGCTATACTGAATGTCATACTGAACGCTATACTGAATGTCATACTGAACGCTATTCTGAATATCATACTGAACGCTACACTGAATGTCATACTTAAGGCTATACTAAATGTCATACTGAACGATATACTGAATGTCATACTGAAAGTCATAATGAACGTCACACTGAACGTCATGCTGAATGTCACACTGAATGTCACACTAAATGTCATACTGAACGTCGCACTGAACGTCACACTGAATGTCACACTGAATGTCACACTGAATGTCACGCTGAATGTCACACTGAATGTCATACTGAACGTCACACTGAATGTCACACTGAATGTCACACTGAATGTCACGCTGAATGTCACAATGAACGTCACACTTAATGTCACACTGAACGTCACACTGGTGATGAGGGAGTCTCCGCGATGAAATTGTTACATCACACGCCTCGCGTTCCGTTGTGGATTCGATTCTGGACTCCCTCATTCGGTTAGCGAGTGCAGTTTTTTCGGAGATTCCTGGGGGTCGTCGCCGGAGCTACGTAGCTCGCGCTTTGTGTGACGCTTTCGACAGACCGCCCTGCGGAAAGAGACCAAACCATATGAAATTAACCTGGTGCAATGATGACGATTCTCTTGTCTTCTATATCCTGTTAAACTGGCGTTGAATGAACATGGACAAAGACATGCTTCCTGGCAGAAGAGGCCGTGGTCGTCCAGCACTGAGAGGGACAAGGGACAAGATACCTTGGGCATATTATTTTAGTTCGCTCTCTTTAAACTCAAGCATAGTCCATACACGAGTTACTACTGTTAGTGCACAGGACTGATTTTTGCATGTGGATTAACTTTCCCTATTACCTTTGTCCCTCGCTATCTGGGGAATCCATTCCGACTTAGAGGTATATTTAATTTACATCCCCAAGTCAATGATGAGAAGTCAACATTTTAGTCAAACTGACCCGTGTACTGGCTGAACCCGCTACCTCGGCATCAGCAAACTGGATGTTTAAGAACTAGCGTTCTTATCCGCTTGGCCATGCTGACCTCGACCTTTGACAAGGGAATGCTTGAGACAGGATAACTGGCAAGGGATCAAGAATCTCTCCTGCAGGCCGCGATGAGGCCGACGTTCTACATAAGGTCTGTAAACAATATAAAATGACACAAAGTAGTGCAGCTTTACATAACAGAGTTAAGACACATGTGTCTTAACTCTGCTATGTACAGCTGCACTACTTTGTGTCATTTTATATTGTTTACACTTCCACAGCTTTACCGCAGTTCCACCAAATTTTATACATAAGGTCTGGCACATAATGATGATGATGTCTGAAAGACATTGCTGTCTGTGGAGAGCTAGCTGAGGATGTGTCTTGGTTGAACAATATGAATACAAACAGGAATGTGTAGCTCCTGCGAAAAGACGAGACATACTAAACACAGACAGTGTAATTGCCTTACAACGGACTCATAAAGATGAAACTAAATCACAGAGTGAAAATCCCCCAAAACAAGAGACAATAAAAAATATTTAATAATAAAATAATAAAAATAAGTATTCTAGGACACAACAGACGACGTTTCGATTTTTACAGACCTTCATCAGGGACGGGGCAACACAAACAGATCCAAATAAAAAACAAAAAATTATAAAATAATATTAAAACAACTCCTTCGTTTGAATAACGAAGACATAAACAATAGATTGCACGATTTATTGCCTGGCATATTTCGCTGCATCTTGTCAGGTACATAATGCGGAAATCACACAATATAAAGTAATTAGATAAATCCTTCAAGCAGAAATATACACATGTTCGCACAGTAATGTCAATTGTCTGCCAATCAATCAATCAATCAATCATGTGCCATGCCGGAAAGCGTGGGCGGTCAGACTCGCCATTTTACTTGGTCACCAGAGTCGTGGATCAGCTCAGTGTTCCTGTCTCGACCATGCCATGTGGCCAAGCCATCCAGGTATTTACTTCTCGGTCTTCCCCTTGGTCTGTTCCCTTAGATCTTGCCAGTTGTCACCAAGTTCTCCAATTCATTTCTTCACATAACATGCCCAAACATTTTTGACTCACGGTATTTTAAACTGACTAACATGTTTTTTTGTTTGCACAAAACTGGCTCTTGTAGATTAATCGTTATGGCTTCTGCAATGATTAATCTACATAAGCCAGTTTTGTGCAGACAGAAAGACATGTTAGTCAGTTTAAAATTACCGTGATAGACAATTGAAATTACTGTGCGAACATGTGTATACTTTAGCTTAAAGGATTTATCTAGTTAATTTACTTTATATTGTGTGAATTCTGCAGTATGTACCTGACGAGATGCAGTGAAATATGCCAGGCAATAAATCGTGCAATCTATTAGTTGTGTCTTGGTTATTAAAATTCACTACGGGGAAAACGTTGTTTTCAACTCCTTCGTTGTCAAGAAGGCACACAAGCTGGGTTCAATTCGGTTTTGAAAGATGCTCTTTTTCTACAAAAGTTTAGTCCAATTAGCTACAAAAGTTCCATATAAGAAGTGTGTGGCCAAAGCTGTGCAAACAGTCAGATATGAATAATGAATAAATAGAGTGTATTAAACATATTAAACGTGTGCGTCATTCACACTGCGAGCGCTATCAACACACGTCACCTGAACAAGTCAAGAAGCCTGATACGGGGGAAATGGCACGTGGCAAGAACACCAAAAGACACCTGGCATCCAAGATATGCAGCGTGGGAGCCGAAAAGTCCGCCGTCAAGAAGACGAACGTGGAGAGCCTGCCCGCAAGCTGCATCAAAAAACTTGAAACTACAGCTACTACTGAAGCTATCACGAGGGAGAAGATCGACAGCCCACCGCAGACAAGATGCAAGACAGCAGAGAAGAAGGAGGAGAAAGACACCAGAGTCGGAAACACCGACTCAAAAACAGTCCGATGGGTAGTCAAGCGGATTCAAGTGGAGCTGTCAGACAAAGAAATCCTCAAGCAGTTGCAAGAAGAGAATCTCAACATCAGAATCGTGAAGGCGGAGCGGATCCTGACCTACTCAAAGATCCCTGCGACGCTGACGGTGGTGACGACTGAGGGGAGCGAGATACCACTCCAGTATCAATTAGCAAAAAAATTCAACAGCCTGAAGGATTCATCCCAAGAATCAATCAATGTTCAAGATGTCAGAGGGCCGGACACAGCAGAGCAGCATGTCACAGTAAGACGGAAATCTGCCGGTACTGCGCCGATCACCCAACAGCAAAAGAAAGTGCGCCAACTGTCTGGGCAAGCATGGAGCAAGATACTTGGGCTGTCCGTACCTGCAACGACACAGAGACGCCTTAAAGATCGCGATCACCACAAAGACACCATTCAAGGAAGCAATGTGGAGGGGCGAGACAGCTACGTGTATAGCACAAGCTGAAAGAGATCAACTGCAAAAGCAGATAGACGAGTTGAAGAAACAAGTCAAGGCACTACAGACACCAGCACCAACCAGCGGTAATGAGGAGCTGCTGACCGACATGAAAGAGATCTAGCACAACATCAAACAAGATATGGAGCGCATGGCTAAGATGAAGAAGGAAAACGAGGAAATCCTACAAATGATCAAGAGCGACAGAGAACTACTGAACGCCGAAAGGGCGCAGCACCAATCAAAACCAACAGATGAGATGAAGCAAGATGAAGCATACAAAAAAAAAAAAAAATCCAGACACTGATGAAGACAATTCACAAAAAAAAAAAAAAAAAGGAGGCAAAAAAACGCATGATTGAGCCAAGCCACAGACCAATAAGAAACAGCAAGCAGAAGCCAGTAGTCCTGCCACGATACCTAAGCAACCCGAGATTAAATCAGCATCCCGCCAGGTAGATGAATATGACCTAGAGGAGCCTGAAGATAACGGAAGCACAGACGAGGTAAACAGTCCCCGCTTAGCTCTATGGAAGAGGAAAGTAATATATGAAGTTGATTACGAAGAAAGCGTAGAGCAAGCTAGACTACGATGCAAACAATACAAAAATGATCTCAGCACATGGAAAGATAAATTTCATACGGAAACGCAACTCATCTGGAAACAAATGGAGGAAGAATACAACAGCAACAACGAGAAGGTGACACAAACTCAGAACAAAACAAAAGATAACGAAACATCAAACAAAGAGGACTTATTATAAGGACTGCACCCAGCCAAGCCAGGCGAGCCAGGAGCCTGCACCAACAAAGAAAACCACAAATCAAATCAAATTAAATCAACTTTATTTTAAAAGGTTCACAAATTGGGCACGCAGGCCCGTCTTACATTTGGCCCTTCCAATCACTCGTCTTTCTTTCATCAAGAGCATTATACATTTACATAAGAAGAAAAATTATCATTGTGAAATGAATGTTGTGAACATAAACAAAGCAAATTACCATGTTATGAGGCCCATCTCCCACCTACCCATACATCACCCCACCCACACACACCCCCACCTACCCACACACACACACACACACACCCAGGGACACATACATACCCCACCAACCGACCCATCCCCCTCCCGCACATCCCCCACCCACACACACTGCCCTCACCTGTTCCCCCAACCAAAACACACTCGCCACCCACAAACATCCCCCACCAATCCACACATCCCACGCCCACCCACATACACATCCTAACCCTCACATCCTCTCCCCACCCACACCTTCAACCACCCATCCCCCAGCCACACCTCCATAGACCACATATTCCCCACCCACGCACACACATCCCCCACCAACCCACACATCGCACATCCACTCACACATCCCCATACCACACACACACATCCGCACCAACTGACATCTCCCTACCCACACGCACACATACACATCTCCCTAACCACCTATAATACATCCCCAATCCACTCACACGCACCCGACCACCCACACATACATCCTCCACCCACCCACACATGCCCTAACCCAATCCCCACCACACACATCCCCCACCGGCACATCACATACATCCCCTTCACGCAATATTCCCAACCCACGCACCACCCACACACATCTATCCCTCACCAACACATCCCACACCCACATACCACCACACATCCCCACCTACACACCACACATATACCCCCCACCCACATACCACACAATATCCCCACCCACACCCACACAGATATCCTCACCCACCCACCGCACATACCCCCACCCACACACCACAAAAATCCCCCACCCACACACACATACCCCATCCACACACATATCCCCCACCACATGAGGAGACGAGCACAAAGGATAGCCGCCGACCAACCCCCAGCTGACGTCACAGACACAAACCAACATAACCAGTCCGAGATAGGACTTACTCGTAAGCGAGCACAAGACAAGAATTAGGGTGAATGAACCCATAAAAACCACGGACCTCAACAATAACCACAGCTGAAGAGGCAGGTTGAACGAGGCCGAATTTGGAATTTTTGCTTTGAAAATTGGAATTGGAATTGGAATATTAAACTGTTTGCTGCGGTCGTGTCTAATCTTTTCGTTATTTTAATAACAGTCAGTTGCATATACTTTACAGGACGTCGCAGTCAATCCCAGCAAATTTTGGCTGGTTGTGATTTCTTTTCAACTTTACGCTCAGTATTTTGCCATTGCTTTCTGAACGACCGGTACTCATACCTTTGTATGGAACCCAACACAAGGCTGTCTGCTCTCAAATCGCCTGCAGCTGTGTTTCGAACGCCGTATACGGGATTACGAGTTGTATTCTTAACCCCTTCTCCACAGGGCATCTCTGTATGTCTGTTTAATGTTTTACCGATCTGCCTGTCTGCTGTCTCCCTGCCTGAATGTCTGCCTGCCTATCCGATTTTCTACCTGTCTGCCTGCCTATCTGCCTGACTATCCAGTTTTATACCTGTCTGCCTGTCTGTCTGCCTGCCTATCTGCCAGCCATACCCGTTTTCTACCTGTCTGCCTGCCTATTTGCATGAATATCTTGTTTTCTACCTGTATGCCTGCCTATCTGCCTGACTTTCCGGTTTTCTACCTGTCTGCCTGCCTGTCTGCCTGCCTATATGTCTGCCTGTCCGGTTTTCTACCTGTCTGCCTGCCTGCTTGCCAGTCAGTCTGTGTCTGCCTGTCTTATTATCCACTGATTTTTTTTGTAGGGGGGGGGTGGTATCCTGCTATCTGGATTTATTTCTGTCGGTGATCTGTCACTTTCTTTCTTTCTTTCTTTCTTTCTTTCTTTCTTTCTTTCTTTCTTTCTTTCTTTCTTTCTTTCTTTCTTTACTACTTCGTTGCCCCTCTTGCTTTGCATTCCTTCCATATTATCTGCTTGTCTGTTTTTCAACCGTCTGTTCTTTTTGTTTTGTCAACCCTGAAGTGCTCTGGGCACTGAGATTTAAAACAAAGCAACAGTATAAACATAATTGCAAAAGTTCATGACAGATTTGCTAAACGAAAGAGCCAAACCCGAGGTGAGGAAATGAGGAAGAGCACGGACAGTGCCGACTACAATGACAACATCCGGAACTGTCCCGTTATTGATCTGTCCGACCCCGACGACGAACTTCCACAATCAGTGCACGAAAGGCGATTAGCTGCAGAGTACCGCTTTCACTTTGATTGGTTAACTGTCGTGGCTGTTTTGCGTTCTGTTCTAATGTTTTAATTGAAAATCAATGGAAGTCCTCTTTCCTGAACGGCCGCAGACTCATTGCCGCTGTTGCTCAGCGGGTAGTGGTTGAAGTGTCCTTAGCTAGAATTCTTTCCAATTCACGAGAAAGTCTCCAAGACATTGTGGATATAGGACGAGTGAGCTGCAGTCACAGGAATTTATTTTACTTTTATCTGTAGAATTGTTTTGTGCTGTTCCTGAAGAAGAGCACTAGGGTCGAAACACTGGATTCGTTGTGTTGTGGTTTAACTTGTTTATGGTATTTGCTTAACGTTATTTTAGTATTGTTATTATTATTATTATTATCATTAGCATTATATTTGCTGTGTTTTTGTTCCGATGCATCTCACCACTGTGATATATGTTCATCAGAATAGAGTTTGATGTAAGGTATGTACATTTTGCGTGTGTTTTCTCTGTCTCGGTCTCTGTCTGTCTCTCTCTCTCTCTCTCTCTCTCTCTCTCTCTCTCTCTCTAACTTTCTCTCTCTCCTACCCCCTCTCTCCTGCTGCCTCTCTTCTCTCTCTCCCTTCTCTTTTTCTCACTCTCGCTGGGGCCAAACATACGCGTGTGACTTCATAGTCACTTGAGCTGATTGTATACTATGTGAGCTATAATAAGTTATATTACTACCACCACCATCGCCGCCGCCGCCGCCCACGCCGCCGCCGCCGTCGCTACTGCTGCTGCTGCTGCTACTACTACTACTACTACTACTACTGCTACTACTACTACTACTACTACTACTACTACTACTACTACTACTACTACTACTACTACTACTGCTACTACTACTACAAATACTACTACTACTACTTCATCGTATATCCTACTTAGTTTATTACTGTATAGTATACAGGAGTGTTAGCCGCGGTACGAAGTGGCTAGACGTTCCCCTACCTGCCGGTGGTCAAGGGTTAGATCCGCTTCGAAGCAGATTCGAACTTTTAGAATTGATCCGGACTAAAAAAAATTACCAGGAAATGTTTTAGTAAGTAAAAGCGGCCGTCGTGACACTGACCACATCAGCTACTGGGTCCAGGGGTCCTGAAGGTGGGTAAAGGGGTCCTTTACTTGTACTGACTTCCATTGTTCGTCTTTTCAAATGCTTTTTTCTGGAATGTGTTTCAGGGCACTGTAAACTGCAGGCAGGTCTCTGGTTTGTTTGCAGGCTCTCTTTACCTTGTTAACGCAGATTCTTTTCAACCGCCTCACTGCTAGATTATGAAATCTGTTGCTCACAGGGTGGACTGGCATAGTTGCTTGCTTGCTTGCTTGTGTTCGTTGGCTTGAGCTCCAACGCGAAGTCCTGTATGTCGGATGAAGGCATTCTGTTGTCCAACATCAGTGTGATGTCATACAGGACCTGAGTTTTGCGTGAGTATCCGTTGTCCCATGTCTGGCTTATTGGTGTGCAGACTGGTGGTTCCTCGCCGTACAGGTAGACACTCTCCGACTTCGGAGGAATCAGCGATCCTACCGACCTTAGCCAGGACCCCGAAGGGACCTGTTGACCAGGACGCTCGACGAGGACGCATCAATAGGTCTTGGCCAGTATATAACCCGGCCCTGGTGCCTTGGAAACACCTCTGCGTCCCACTGGCATAGTGAGGGACTTGTCTGCTTATATTAGAATGTTCATAGCTCTGCGTTTTGCCCAGGCCTGTGACCTGCCATTGTTTCACAATAGGAGTTGTGTTTGTTTTGCGCTCGCTTGCTTTGAACTCAAGCGTAGTCCAAGTGTAGTTCATATACACTACTTCTAGTAGTGCTGGACTGAATTTCGTGCGTGGATTAACTTTTCCTATTAACTGTGTCCCTCGCTATCAGGCGAACCCACTCAGACTTCAGAGGTACTTGTAATTAACGTCCCCAAGTCGCGGACGAGAGATCAACATTTTAGTCCAACTATCCGGTGTAGAGGTTGAACCTATTACCTCGGTGTCAGCACACCGGATGTTGAACAACACGCGTTCCTATCCATTCGACCATGCTGACTTACACAATAGGAGTTGATTTCATTCCTCTTTCGCCCCACTCCCATCGGCTGTGGCTGTAAGTGCTACATGTTGCACCCAGTGCCCCTACCTGTTATAGTGGTATGTGGCGGTGAACACCGTGCAATCATTTCCCGCGGCAAAACACAGCTACGGGTCTGTTATGTGTTAGGACTCTCATATTTTGTAGGCCTGAATGCGCGAAGGATTATGTGGCCAGTCTTTACCTCACTTAGCAAACAACAAGAGCAAGCGTCGAATTCTAGTCAGACCCGTTCATGACACTATTAGCGCAGTATGCTAACCATTCAGTCAACGCGCCCACTTGAACACCTAACAGTTGACACATATTCCAGGTTTGCTCGTATGCTCTGTTGATAAACTTTGCTAAGTTGTTACCCACTGGCTTCCATTGTGGTTTCACTGAGCTTTCCCAGAATCACTCCCTCCCTCTTGGCTTTTGTTGTTGCCATGCTAATTTGTTTTCTCGATGTCAGCCTGTCATCAGATGTTACTCCAAGATATGTAAGTTGTTTATCTTCTATCAGGTGCATTCTTTGTGTCTGGATGACGCCTGTTTTAGTGTTTGTTTTGGGGAGCCGGTGAAGACGATTGCGCTGTATTTGTCTATGTTGATGCCGACACACACATCCATGTCAAGTTAACTAATCCTTCTATAGCTCTTTGTACTCGTCTTGTGGCCACATTTCCGTAATCACGTGAGCACCATATCGCCAGGTCATCAGAGTACATGGTCACTTTAAGTTATTGCGGTAGTTAGGCACCCAGGGTCAGGATGTTGATGTAGCTTAGGAAAACTGTACATTCATTCATTCAGTAGCATGTCCTTTGCAGGACCTCGCTCCCATAACAACATTTCGAAAAACTTCTCTTTCATAAACAAGATGTCCCGCATCCGATACACCCATCAGGAGATAGATAATCCGTCACATAAAGCACACATCTTCTCTATGGCCTTCCTCTTCCTCTCTTCCCGGGCATATACCCCTCCAGTATTGTTCTCTCCAAACTTTCATGACGTTTCAAGTAACCAAAATATTTCAATTTTCTTTGTTTTATTGTCTTTAGTAGCCAACCTTCTTTAATATTAAACTCTTGTCGGGTGGGTGCGTTTGTTCTTGTCTGTATCCAAGATATTCTTAGAACCGTCTAAAACTGTAGACGAGATAATACCAGCACAGGGAACAGATGGGGCAACAAGGAGTTTGGGCTTCTGAAGGAGCAGAGCTAGCCACTGTAAAGCCTCTTCTGTTGTGCAAGAATTATCACCATCATGTGCCATGCCAATGAGCATGTCATGATTTGACATCTCATTCGATCACCATAAACGTGGATCAGCTCTGTGATCTTGTCTCAACCCTGCCACGTGATCACGCCATCCAAGTATTTATTTCTCTGCCTTCCCTTTGTTCTTTTCCCCTAAATCTTGCCACTTATCAACAGGTTATCAAATTTATTTCTTCTCAAAAGTGTGCTTTCACCCATTAGTGCATTCTTCCATTCACTTTATTGTTTCTCAAGTTCTTCATCAGACCGTCCTACCAAACCTTGTCTGAAGCGTACTTTAGATCTATCCTGCCCCAAGCACCAGATTTGTATCTTAGAATACACTCTCATTATCTTGGGGTTCAATCTCAATATCTTGGAAAATATCCTTAATATCTCGGGATACATCTTCAGTATCTTGGAATACATACTCAATATCTCGGAATACATCCTCAGTATCTTGGAATACATCCTCAATATATTGGAATACATCTTCAATATCTTAGAATACATCTTCAATATCTTGAAATACATTCAAAATGCCCCAAGCTACCTTTGGCCATTGTTTAAATAAACGCAAGACGTTGAGAACGACTAAATATACTTCATGTCCCTAAACCTAGAACAGACTTATATAAAACAAGCTTAGCATACTCTGCCACTCAGTTGTGGAATAATCTTCCACAGGAAATCAAAGACACCACCAATCATTATACATACAGTCGCAACCTGTTTGAACACTACCTCAAGACAGACTACATGCCCCATTAAAAAAAAAAACACAGCAACAAAGACAATAATAATGGTAAATTATCTCGAACGACAACTAGTCAACAACAAAAAACACTCCCATATGTGTGGCACGTTACACCCACCTTGGGTATTCATGATGCTCATGTTAAACATTGCTTCAACGAGTCATGTATTATTGATTATTTTCATGCGTTTTAATGCTTATTGTTCTTTTGTTGTTAAAGAATTGGTTCATAAGAGATGTTGAATGAAATAATGTATGAGAGGAAATAGAGAAGAAGGGCAGAATGTCAGACGAGCCTGCGTGCCCAATTCTTAACCCTTTGAAAATAAAGATTTTCGTTTTTTCGTTCCTTCGTTCCCCAATATCTTGGAATACACCCTCAGTATCTTGGAATACATCCTCAATATATTGGAATACATCTTCAATATCTTAGAATGCATCTTCAATATCTTGAAATAGATCTTCAATATCTTGGAAAAATCCTCAATATCTTGGAATATATCCTGAAAACCTTGGGAAAGATAAGTTGCCTCATCTTGTGTAAAATAACACTGCCTAAAGCCTACCACTCCCCCCCCCCTCGCTGTTGTTACACAATAACGTTTGCATTTTCCATGTTGCACTGTAGTCTGAGCCGGCGTCCCTGGTCTAGAGGTTACACGACTTTCTCCGTAATCTCGTATACTCTCGTAAGTAATGTGACGATGCTCGAGAATCGGTAGCGGTTCTCTCCGCGTCGGTATCTTATGGGGTATGTGAGCCGGTCGCTCAGAAAGCAATGGCAAACTATTGAGCGTAATCTTGCCAAGAAATCAACAATCAGCTGAAAGATGTTGATGTTGACAGCGATGTCCTATAAAGGATATGCGAACAAAACCCCCCAAAAAAAACTGTAGTCTGAAGTTGGTCATGCGCTCCATTGTTCTGCGGAGACAGCTGGTGAGGCTAATTTGTCTGTAGCTGGAGGCACTGGGGCTGTCTGTCCCGGGTGTTAGGAGAGGTATCATGATTGCTTCTCTCCACTTCTTCTGTCCACCTCTGTGTAACTCTGCCCAGGGCTCGGTAATTATTGGGGATAAACGTGGGGATAATGTAGATAAGTTGCGGGGCTGGGATAAAACAATACGTGTGGCAACTTGCGGTCTCTTCCTTCATACATGAAATACAGCACATACAGCCTGCGTGTCCACACATTTCCTGATATCTTCATTCAGCACACACATTAACACACATGCACATACACCCACGCAAATTAACACACACTAACACACACACATTAACATACACACATTAAAACACACACACCCACACACACACAGAACCACACACATTAACACACACACACACACACTAACATACACACACACTAACACAAATACACTAAACACACACACACACACACACATTAACACACACATAAACAATCACCAACTGATACATTTAATTTTGGACGTTTGTGGCGTCCCTTGGCTGGTGATGGGCGAGCAGTGAAATGTGGTTGTTACTCTTTGTGCATGTGATGTGTTTTTGTGTGTGTTGGTTTGTATGTATGTGTGTGGTAGTGCCCGAAGAAGATGACAGTAAAAGTCTCTGAAACGTCGCTAATCGATCTGGTTATAGCATTGGTAGTCCCCGGGAAGGTTAACCCGGTCAACAAATGCCCGCAGAAGTCGGATGTGTCGGCCTAACGGCGCAAGAACGCAGCTCTGCTGTAAACAGGCACAACGCAATCACGTCCGAAAAAGAACTCCGGATGAACGCAGCAGAATAAGAATTATTGGTAGTGAAACTTGTAATGTGAATGAACAAATTAGGAAGAACTTAGAAGCACCAGAGATGTGGTTCCTGAGACGAATTTTGCTAATTCCTAGGACTGTCAGAATAACTAACGACGATTGCTTAACAGGGGCTAATGAAACTAGAACATTATATACAACAATAAGAAACAGACAAACAGCTTTCTTTTGTCATGTGATGAGAAGAGAGGCATTGGAGAACATCGTGGCGACTGGAAAGATCAAAGGGAAAAGAGGCAGAGGCGAACCCAGAAAATTGATGCTGGATGGATTGAGACAGTGGCACGGAAGAATGTCGACAGCAGAGTTGATCCAGAACACCAAAGACCGAGATCTGTGGAGAGACATGAACCTTTATACCAGCTGGCATAGCACTTGATGATGGTGATATGCTCTTATACTTCTAACTTTTATATGAACTTATATTTCTAATCTTTATATGAACTTATAATTCGAAAAATGTATATGTACTCACAATTCTAATATTTATATGTACATATACTTCTGAGTTATTCTGAGTAAATTGAACTCTAACTTTCGTGACGGACTGTTGTGTTGGTATTCTGTTAGCGGTTTTATGCATGTACATGTCTGTGCGTGCTGTTGGTTTGTCAGTACTGCTGTTTGTTCCAGTTTTGACATGGGGCAGTGAGAAGCATTTTGTGTGATATTCTATGGCACAGGAACGGAGCATAATCGGGTAACCCTTTGCCGTGAAAAGTGAACCACGACTAACTTCTGAGCATGAAGGGGTATTGAGAACATGCATCATTTTGGTTCCGTTCGCTGGCTTTAAACTCCATCATAGTCCACACACGGGGTATTACTATTAGTATTTGCTACTTCTAGTGAGTGCACTGGACTGATTTGTTTGATTTATACGTGTGGATTAGCTGCCCCTGTTACCAGTGTCCCTAGGCTCCACTCCGACTTCTGAGGCACTTGTAATTTACGTCCCAAAGTCTAGGACGAGAATTCATCTTACTCCAAAATGAACGATGTAGTGGGTGAACTCGCTACCTCGCCATCACCACACTGGAAGTTGAAGAGCGAGCGGTCTTATCCTTTTAATCATGCTAACCGCCATACATACTTAATAAGTCAGGGGTTAATGAAACCCTTTATGAAACTTAGAACTTTGTAGAAACATAAACGCACCAATCTGACTCTTCGCAGAACCGAACAGACAAGAGAACTAGAATATAATTGCCGCAACAGAAGCAGCATGTCCTGAAATAAACTTCAGTCCGTCTGAATTAGTTTTCAAATAGGCAGAAAATCGACAAAAACAGAATTTGCTGGCACTGAAGGATGCATAATTTGGAGATAATGTTGTGGGTGTGCTTTGTCTTCGTGGAACGCTCGTTGTTGGTGACATCCGTGCCAGAAAACAAAGGAGGTTCATTTAGTTTGGTTACACCATAAAAGTAGTAGCCTCGGTGGTGTAGTTGTTCTGGCGGTAAATGGGTTCGAATCTCCAACTGGTGGATGTTTATAATTGACCTCACAGGTCAGCATAGCCTATAATTATGTAACAGGACATTTGTTGAGAAAAAAAAAAAGACGGCCTGTGGGATACCGACCGCATCAGCCACCTAGTGTCGATGGGTGTATGAAACTATGGGCCTAGCAACATATGCCCAATACGCCTGGGACACTAAACAAATTATTTGTTTGTCCTTTAATAACGTCGCAGTCAACCCCAAGATGTTTATTGTTTGTGATTTGCTAGGCAAGTTTACAGTCAGTAGGTTGCCACTGTTTTCTCAGCACCATAAAAAGGGACATTCTAAAATGTAATTCTAAATGCAGTGGCCGATGTGGTCTGAAAATATGGGTGACCAGTACTAAAAGGTCATTAACATTTTAAACATAATGTCTCATGCCTAAAAAGACCCACTTCGGGTAAACTGACACCCTGGCCAGTTCGCCACTGTCAATACGTCATGTGTAAGTGTGGTAAGCCTCTTACTTTAATGTTACGCGGTTGTGGGTTTCAAGGTCCCGTGCTCGGTAGGGGTAGAAGACAGCAGCGACAGATGTACGTGGAATGCTTCGACAGCTGGGCACCAAATAATGATGTCAGTAACTCCAGTTCCCTCAGATATCATATGAGAGAGAAGATTGGAGGGTCATGGTCGCCGATGTCTACTCCAGGTCAGTCGCCTGAAGAAGGAGGAGGAGGAGTACAGAGTAGTAGTTGAAGTAGTAGTAGTAGTAGTAGTAGTAGTAGTAGTAGTAGTAGTAGTAGTAGCAGCAGCAGCAGCAGCAGCAGCAGCAGCAGCAGTAGTAGTAGTAGTAGTAGTAGTAGTAGTAGTAGTAGTAGTAGTAGCAGCAGCAGCAGCAGCAGCTGCAGCAGCAGCAGCAGTAGTAGTAGTAGTAGTAGTAGTAGTAGTAGTAGTAGTAGTAGTAGTAGTAGTAGTAGTAGTAGTAGTAGCAGTAGTAGTAGTAGTAGTAGTTGTTGTTGTAGTAGTAGTACTTGTGGAAGAAAAATAAGGGAGGATGTGAAGGAGCAGAAGGAGAAAAAATAAGGAGATGAAAAGGAGGAGGAGGAGGAGAAGAAGGGTAAGAAGAAGAAGAAGAAGAAGAAGAAGAAGAAGAAGAAGAAGAAGAAGAAGAAGAAGAAGAAGAATGTAAAAGATGCACTATAAAGGCATAGGGAAACTGCAAAAATCAATACTACATGACTCAGTAATATTAATGAATGATGTGGCAATTGTTATTAACTGTGGGGAAAATATTGTTGTACGAAAATGAGACTGGCTGTTATACTAGGGGTTTATTATTATTATTATTATTATTATTATTATTATTATTATTATTATTATTATTATTATTATTATTATTATTATTAAGGGGGAAGTTAATCTTTATTGAGATGGTGTTAAAATAATTTGCGAATATGTGTATAGGGATTGGTAGTGTCTTTGATTTCTTATTGAAAATTGTTCCAAAGTTGAGCTGCGGAGTACGCTAAGCGTGTTTTATATAAGTCTATCCTAGGATTGACGAGTTCTAAGAATATCTTGGGTAAAGAAAAGAACAAATGCATCAATACTTCAAGAGCTGAATAGTGAAGAAGGTTGGCTATTAAAAACGATAAAACAAATAAAACTGAAATATTTTGGTCACTTGAAACGTCATGAAAGTTTGGAGAGAACAATAATGGAGGGGTATATGCCTGGGAAGAGAAGAAGAGAAATACCAAAGAGAAGATGGGTGCAGGATGTGGCGGATAATCTCCAGATAAGTGTATCGGATGCGGGACATCTTGCTTATGATCGAGAGGTTTTCCGGAAGGTTGATATGGGAGCGAGGTTCTGCAAAGGTCATGCCACTGAATGAATGAATGAATGAATGAATGAATGAATGAATGAATCCTAGGATTAGGGATGTGTAAGAAAAAGTAGCAAAAGAAGAAGAGATAGAAGAAGGCCTGGGGAGGAGGAGAAAGAAGAAGAAGAAAACGAGGGTAGGATGAGTCGAATTACGAATAAGAACGAAGGAACTTTATTTTCAAAGGGTCACAAATTCGGCACGCAGGCCCGCCTTACATTCAACCCTTCCAATCACTCGTCTTTCGTTCATCATTGTGCATGTTACATCAACATAGGAAAAATAACATTGTCAAAATGAATGTTGTAAACATAAGCAATGCATATTACCATGTTAGAAGAGGAAGAAGAAGAGGAATATGAGGGGAGGAGGAAGTGAAAGAAGATGAAAAAGAGGAGGAAAATGAGACAGAAGAAGAGATTAATGCTATGGTGTTGCTTCCTTCACCATGACTCAAAAATACATTACTAGCAGGCCTGTGGACATTAAGCCGGGATGTGAACTAATTAACCGGCCTCTGCCCTTCTAATCTGGGGCACAGAATTACTCACGGGACAAAGATTACCCAACCCTTAGATTCTTATTCGCTTCAGATATTTGACAACATCTTCAGTCTCGTCTATCTATCTATCTATCTATCTATCTATCTATCTATCTATCTATCTATCTATCTATCTATCTATCTATCTATCTATCTATCTATCTATCTATCTATCTGTCTGTCTGTCTGTCTGTCCGTCCGTCCGTCCGTCCATCCGTCCGTCCATCCGTCCGTCCGTCCGTCCGTCCGGCCGGCCGCCCGCCCGCCCGCCCGCCCGCCCGCCCGTCCGTCCGTCCGGCCGGCCGCCCGCCCGCCCGCCCGCCCGTCCGTCCGTCCGTCCGTCCGTCCGTCTATCTATCTATCTTTCCATTTTTTATGTGTTTATATGTATGTGCGTGTATATATGTGTGTATGTATGTGTGTGTGTGCTCGTATATGTATGTGTGTATGTTTGTGTGTGTAAGTGTGCATGCATGCAGTGTATGCGAGGGAGTGTGTATTTGTGTTTTATGTGAGTACGTGTGCGTAAGTATGTGGATGTGGGTGGTGGGGTGCGTGTGGGTGGGAGGTGTGTGTTTTTGGGTGTTTATGGGTGGGGGAAATATGTGGTCAAGTGGGGAGATGTGTTTGTGGGTGGGGATGTGTGTATACGTGGAGGATGTGTAGTTGAGAGGTGGCGGATATTGGGTGGGTGAGTGGGTGTAGGTTGGCTGATGTGTGTGTGGGTGGGTGGGGAAAATTGTGAGGGTGCAGGATGTATGTATGGATAGGTGCAGGATGTGTGGGTTGACGGGGGTATGTGTGTGTGGTTTTGTGATGTTTGCTTTGCTGGGTGGTTGCGGGTGTGTGGGTGGGTGGTAGAGAATATGTGGGTGGGTGTGTGCGTGTCGGTTATGGGATGGGTGGGGGATGTATGTATGGGTGGGGAAATGTGTGTGGGTGGGGGCATGTATGTTTGCCTGAGTCTGTGTGAGTACGTGGAGGTATGTGTGAGTGGGTGGGGTGTGGTGGGTGGGGGAGTGTGGGTGGCTGAGGGATGTGTGGGTGGCTGCGGGGTGTGAGGGTGGATGGGGGATGTGTCTCACAACATTGCAATATGCACTGTTTATGTTTACAACTTTCATTTGACAATGTTTTATTTTCCCATGTGAATATACCATGCGTAATATGCATTGTTTATGCTTACAAAATCAATGTGACAATGTTTTTTTTCCCCTATGTAAATGTAACATGCACATTTGATGAATGAAAGATGAATGATCGAAAGGGCCGAATGTAAGACGGGCCTGCTTGCCCAATTTGTTACCCTTTTAAAATAAAGTTCGTTCGTTCATTCGTTCGTTCGTTCTATTTATCTATCCATCTATTTATCTATCTATCTATCTCGTCCGTCCGTCCGTCTGTCTGTCTGTCCGTCTGTCTGTCCGTCTGTCTGTCGGCCTGCCTGCCTACCTACCTACCTACCTACCTACCTATCCTTCCCTCCCTCCGTCCGTCCATCCATACGTCTGTCTGTCTGTCTGTCTGTCTGTCTGTCTGTCTGTCTGTCTGTCTGTCTGTCTGTCTGTCTGTCTGTCTGTCTGTCTGTCTGTCTCTCTTTCTCTCTGCCATCTTGCTTTCCCACCAGTTCGCCCGTCCGTCCGTACGTTTGTCTCTATGATCTATTTCTCTATGTTACTATCCATTTCTAACCGCCTCCTTTCTGTGTATATCTCTCGACTTCCTCTAACCTATTCACCTCTCAATCCGTGAATTGTCCCTTTTATCCATCCAGCACTCTATCGCCCTTTCTATCCATCTAGAAATCTATCTCCTGTCCCTTCTATTTTAATCTCTCTATTTCTATTTTTTCTCTCCTTCCGTTAACAAACCACCCCCCCCCCCCATCCAAACGGATAAATTTGTCCCTTTTTATCTGTTATCTTTTACCGCTCCTCGTTTAACTCTACTAATAACCATCCCGCAGCGTATACGACCATTTCTGGACGGACTAATTACACTATTTTAGTGGGGGAAAATTGTAATTAGATGGACGGTTTCGATTTTTTGAGGCTCGATGTTCAATATTATGGAGTTTCATTACTGGATTTCATTACTGAGACCGAATCGATACAACTGATTAAACGATCCTGCGTGAGTAGCGGAGCTGATATTAGCTGCAATATGTCGAGTAGGTTTCGCTGATGGGTCTGTTGGAAGGAAAGCAAGAAGATTGAGAGCTTTCTATAAGGTTCTCGGGGCTTCAAAATAGTGGGGACATAGGCTTTATGGGATTGATTAGCACTCACTGCTGATGAGGAGAAAGGAGTGTATGGTTGGTAGGTTGTCCTATAAAAAAGACAGATCCACTACTCATCCATCACGTGCCAAGACAATAAGCGTTGGCGGTCATGATTCACCATCTCACTCGATCACCAGAGTCGTGGATCAGCTCTGTGATTTGACAAATCATTAAAAACTAGGCATCTTTAAAGAAGGTAGTTTGCCGTGCTTTCCTTTCTGGCAGTGACCATCCTGGCCGGTGACCGTAGCTATATCTCGTTAACGAGATCCTCATCCCTCGTTTGCGAAACTTGAGACCATAACCAACATGATCCACTAAAAGACAGCTTTAATTCTGTAGTCCAGTGCTTTGGCAGTCACATCGCTTGAACTCTGAAAATTCTCCCGACCCGATTCCCCAGTGTTAGATCTTGGCGGGGATTGTGTTGTGGAATTCTCCTTATCTTATATAAGCTCAAGAACCAGTCGGGTGTGCAAGAGTAGTGTTTGACTGTCGCATCTGCGGAGAAGCATGCTGGGATGGGACGAGGTCAAGGTTCAGCATCGCACATAAGGACTGGCTGAGGTTGGGGCTGGGTAGATCACGTGTCCTCCGCGGGTTTTAGTTATATATTTGTTAAGCGACTTGAACCCAATGCCCACAGTGTAAAGAAGTTGATATGCATCATCGCGTGCCATACTGATAAGCGTGAGGGTCATGTTTCGCCATCTCACTCGATCACCAGAGTCGTGGATCAGCTCTGTGTGCTTTTCTCGTCCATACCACGTGGCCAGACCATCCTGATATTTACTTCTCAGCTTTCCGCTTGTTCTTTTCCTCTCAATCTTGCCAGTTGTCGTAAAGTTCTCTGGTTTATTTCTTTTCATAACGTGCCCAAAATGTTTTGACTTTCTACGTCTAATTTCTCTATTCAGTTTACGGTGTTCATTTGCTTCTGGTCGGACTTGGTCATTGGTTTTTCTGCCTGTCCATGGTATTCTTTGCATTTTCCTCAGAAATCAAATTTCCACTGCCATTCGATGTTTTCAGCGTGTCCGCTCATTGTCCACGTTTAACAGAATTACAGGTTCTAAATAGCACTTCAACACACTTTCATCGTTGCAGTTGACATCTTTTTGTTGACATTTGACTTCTCCTTTCATAGGGAATACCCCTATCCCGCTACCCAGAAGTTAATAGTAGAGGACATATTTGACAGCATACACTTGGCTGGGAGTGCGGTTGTGTCCGTGGCTGGGAGATATGGCTGTGTTACGTGGCTGGGAGGTGCGGCTGTGTCACGTGGCTGGGAGATGCATCTGTGTCACGTGGTTGGAAGATGCGGTTGTGTCACGTGGCTGGGAGTTACTACTTGCACGTGTGTTGTGGAAAGTGTGTTTGCGTGTGTGTAGTTGAGGTAAAGCTTATAGTACTTTGATAACGGCGCGTGTCATATCAAGTGCGAGGGTATTATATTTGAAGCATCTTATTTCTTATAGTCCATGCCGTGTGGTGTTGATGATCATATCTGTCCTTAGTCTTCTGTCTCTTATGCTGCCAGAATGTCCAGCACCTCCTTAGTTTCGCGCTGCTTCTCTGTATTTCCAACGTTCCAATTGTGACAACATACCTCAGCTTTTCTCTTCTCATGACCTGCCCAAAGAATGTGGACCCTCTTCTTCTGATACGAGTAACCAGTTCTGTTTGCGAGTTACCTACTTTCAGTATACCTTCATTGCTCGTTCTATCCGCCCTCAGTGTTCTCATCATAGGTGCCGTCTCCACAATGAAGGTTGGCTGCAATGGATCTCCAACACTGTCTCTCTCTGCCCTAACTGTACATTTTGTCAGACAGTTGTTTGTCCATATCTTGATATTATCTTCCCATTTGTAACGTTGTCTACCTCTTGCTCGCTTGCCTTCAAGCTTACCCTCCAGTTTGGGTTTGATAAGAGTCTTTTAACGTCGTCGAAATATTTCACTTGCCTCATGTTTTTTTTTTTTTTTTTTTTTTCATCAACTAACTCTCTTTTCATTCCCAGTTTTTCTAGAACGTCTGTATTTGATTGTTTTTGTTTCCATAAAATACGACATATTCTTCTGTATATCCACACCTCTAGAGCCTCTATTCGACTTTCCAATTACTTGTTTAATGTCCAGGTAACCGCGCCATACTTACTCACAGATGGATAAATCATGGGTAGCTATTGCTAGGAACATCGCTTGTTCTATCCCACCTATGTGTTATCATCCTCAGCTTACTCACAGATGGGTAAATCATCGCTAGGTAGGGCTAGGGACACCGTGAAACTAATATATGTTCCAGCTAATATCGAGAATTGGCAAGAAAGGACATCTTATCCCCCCAATCTTTAGAGCCATATTTTTCTATCTTTAGACAATTCCTCAAGCGATGCGAAGAGTGGAATTCTGTGGTAGTAGAACGAGAGATCAAGCGAAAGGACGAACTTTGTTTTCAAAAGTTAAGCATTGGGAACTGTGACATGTTAGATTGATTGACAGAGGACCTAGTTTGTAGTGTTCTCTGGAGATATATCTTGAATAATAAATAACAAGATAAAGGATATGATTTAGCACGTTTTGTCTAGAGGTCACTCAAATGAGCTAATCATTCCCGCAATAGCCTTTTTGGAGAACCACTTTTCTTTGGCTCAAACCCCCACTGTGAGACCACTATGTATCTACACAGAAATTTATAAAAGAAGTAAAAGGTTTCCCCAAGACCAAAAGAAGATCTGAACTATTAGCCCCTGCACAACTGAGGATCCATCTCACTCATTATAATGTTGACAGTGTGTTGTTCGTCCGTCACATTAGATCTTCTTTTTTTAATTTTGTCAGTGTGACCTATATCAGTTTTGTCCAATTGCTTTGGGACTGTAGGATTCAGTGTTTGTAGACAAACTCAACAATAACTGTACATTACATCTGTTGGACAAGACATCTGCATGACAGTTTCTTGACAAAAGTGGGACATACATTCACATAGAATTGTGTACACCACAATAGTACAAGACATACATCATTAGATACTTGACAACATCTATACAAGACTTTTCACAATATGTATAATCAACCACAGCACCTAAGACAGTCACCAGAGACAACACTTGACAGCAACTGTACAAGAAATTCACTGGGGACATGTACTTAAAACACTGATTCATTAATTACACAATTTATTGAGCTGATGGTGAATGGAGTGATGACCATTGTTTCATCCCCTGGCATGTCAACACCTCAATAATTACATTGAAAATGCATAAAATATGCCACAAATGCATGTTGATAAACAAGATACACCACCTCCCCTTTTACTCCACCACCCAATAACTAACTCTCCTCCTCCTCTCTAATATCTAACTACACCATTCCGTTACAGTATCTGTATCTATCATCATCTCCTGTCTCTTGAGAAGGTTATGGAATCCTATCATGGAAAAACTTAAGGGAGGAACTACTGTTCTGGGTCTGTTGAATCCTTTTATCATCAGTATTGATGTTGGACAAGCTCCAGTTAGCAGATTTCCCACAAACTCCATGGCAAATTCATTCCTCTTGAAGACAAGATTTGGTATGATGATACGGTACTGCATCTCACGGTTGATCAGACTGTCAGTGAAGGCTGTCACTGGGTACTTCAATAATGACATACATAATGTCCCATACATTGCAGCTACTCACTTAGTCAGATCAACTTCCCTACTGTTCAATCACATTCTTCAAGAATCACTGTGTGAGCATTCGGCTGGATATTTTCTAAGGGTGAGTCTTAGATAAACAAACACTTCAAGTTACCCCACAGTTTTCCATGAAGGTAGTTCATACTACAAGACTTGCTGTTAGTCTCAGTTGACATTGGACTGACTCAAAGATCACTGTCCAGTTCACCACATTGGTAGTGCTTCAGATTGTGTTATGCTCCCATTTGTGCATTCAGCTGTTAAAGAGCTGAGAGAGAAACTCTTCTTGAGATTCCTACATTTTGATAGGGAGTCACTTCTGGATCTAGGACTTCTGGTTAGAGGTCCCAGATGATATATGGAAGGCCTCTCCACCATACTGTTCTCTGTCGATATACAAAATGGCACAACATCTCTTTACATATGTTAAAAGATAATGTTATTATACATCAACAGACACAGATTGGGGATGGGGAGGAAAAGGATGGGTGTGGTGCAAACACACCTCTCTTGGTTGACAATGTAGTGAATTTCACTGTGATGTACTGTGGGTGATATTTTATTATTCACCTTTATCTGTGGTAATCACAAGCCTATAGGTGGAGACAGAGGTAGCTTACACAATTACAAGCATTTTGAAGCAAGCATTGTGACATAGCGACATGGGACAGGCATTGTGAAGGGAAATGGAAAATAGGCATTTACACCTGCAATATGCAATATGTATTAATTAATGGCATTTACCCAATTAGTAGCCCAAACATCACTTCCAGTGGTTGTGATGGTGGTGCATGAATGTCCTATTCCATATACACTCACTCAGCAATGCCAGACCTCACCCCTTTTCTCAGACAGACTTGACTCACAGGTACATCATCTTTATCATCATCATGTGCTCCTTCCCCACTGAGTAATGTTCATGTCTACTACAGTCGGTAACAGAAGCTCAATTGCATAGCAATTGTTCACATATGCACCAAAGCACATATGGGAAAAACATGTTTAGTCCTTGTAAATTTGCATGAGCCATACATTATATTCAGCCAACTAAGACACAGGTTCACACACCTATGGTTCTCTTAGGAACTAGTTTATATGAACCAACCAACAGTAGAGGTACCAGATAATACTTCAAAGAGAAATTATATTAATTCTCTTGAGTTTATAGCCACCAGGTATCACATGAACTTAGCAATTCTGGCGTGCCATCACCGTCCTGTTTACATATGGATATTTGAAGCATCTTTCTTTCTACTAATGTGAGAGGCTACTTATCAAAGCACCAGCTCATTCACTCCAACAGTCTCAGCTTTTTACAAAGGAACTTATACATGTTGCATCACCCATTCCAATTCAGACTGCCATATGTTAACTCGCGAGAGCAAAGGTACAGTTGATTTAAGAATGAGTCATCCTAGGCATGCAGAATGCACAAGGGGTTTGGGTTTGCGAATTTGCATGAGTGTACTATACATTCATCAAGCATACGCAACCAGTCACAACAAGGGATTGATATGCACTTGGAGTATACAGCGTGAAAGACCTGACAGGTTTGCAGAAGCAGTGTTCAGAATACTGGCGCACAGAAGTTAGGTTTTCCACTTTCACATTTTATTCATAAAATACTCATATATTCTTCTCTTTCGTTCACTAGGCATCCACAACATTAAAATATGTTTTAAAGTGGTACCTGTTGTCCAGAGAACAATATATTATCGAATCTTTAAGGGCATTGTTGGGTCATCACATCACAAACTAGCAACCGCTCAGGTTGGAATCCCCGCTCAAACTAATTAGATTTTAAAATATGGCCCAGGAATAGCGTGGGCTCATTACTTATTAGCCAATGAAAAGCTGCTCTCCCCCAACTCGTTCTGGAACATACTATTTCCAAGATTCGTCCTTCTATTTGGAAACGCCGCTCAAATCGAAAGTATTTTTATGAATGTGTCGGGCTGGGAATGGTGAGTTCTGATCCATCATGCTACAGGAACGCAGGTCCGTCTAAGATTCTGCCCTTCATATTTCTCCTTTTCATACATTATTTCATCCTTACATCACTTATGAGGCTAATCGAGGACAGCAACAACAATATAAATATATTCATTATTTAAAGAAAAGTTACTTGTATATCCTTTACAGGACGTCGCAGTCAACACCAGCATTTTGTGATGTTGTGATTTCTTGGCAAGTTTACCTTCAGTAGTTTGCCATTACTTGACTTTCTAATTAAATTATTGATTTGGCATTTGTTATTAGCTACAAGAGACATAATGTACCGCCAATAGGACTGTTGTACAAGGTTATTATTATTATTATTATTATTATTACTATTATTATTATTATTATTATTATTATTATTATTATTATTATTATGATCATTATTATCAGCAAGGCAGAACGTATTCTGCACTGTGTTAGTGGTCGCATAGTTTATAGTTATATGAATTTTTTTTTTTTTTTGCATATCCCGTACAGGACGTTGCAGTCAACATCAGAATTTTTCAGCTGCTGTTGATGTACTAGGCAAAATTAAGCTCAATAGTTTGCCATTGCTTTCTGAGCTACCTGCTCACATACCCCGTAAGTTGCCAACGTGGCGAGAACCGCTACCGATTCTCGCGCAAGCTACGTTACACACGAGAATATACGGAATTACGGAGAAAGACGTTAACACCTAGGCCAGGGAGACCGGCAATTATATGTATAGGGACTGGCTATTTCTGTGATATCCTGTATAAGATTGTTCCATAGCTGAACTGTGGAGTATGATAAGCTCGTGTTGTATAAGTCTATCCTAGCCTTCGGGACATGTAGCATATGTAGTCATTTGCTGTGCTTTCCTTTATATTGACAAGGTAATTTGGACCACTTCGATGTAGGATTTTGTGAATTAGAATTTATTGAAAAGTAAGCGTTTTTAGAGTGGTAGTAACTGAATGTGTTTATGTAGGCTAGGATTGTCAGTTACATATTTATTATTAAATTAAATCCACAGCCCGTTTTTGGAGTGAGTAGAGTCATTTGGTGATTGAATTAGAACAACCGTTCCAGATTATGGAGCAATAGTCAATATATGTCTGTATGTGAGTAGTATAGAATATCTTTATTATATCTTCATCAAGGATATTTTTAATTTTAGCAAGTTGGGAGACTTGTTTTCGCTGTTTGTTTAACAAGCGTTGAACGTGGGAATAAAATATTACATTTATATCCATGATGAGGCCCAATGCTTTATGGTTATTACACTTGCTACTGGCATGTTATCGATGTGAAGCTGGCGTGATCTGTGTGAATTCAGAGTTTGAAGTCTTTATCTGTTTGTTAATAACATAGATTTTGTTTTAGTAATGTTAATTTGTACACGGCTTGCATAGCTTCATATAACTACAATATTTAATTCATGTTGCAATAACGACTCCAGCACATAACAGTATCCTCTGTGTATACAAACAGTACAGTCGTCTGCAAATAGATCGCAAGAAAAGTGAAGATATAATAGAGCATCGTTGTTATAGAAAGCAAATAACAGAGAGCCAAGAATAGAGTTTTGAGGTACTCCAATATTGAAGTTAGTGGTTTGAGACAGAGATTTAGTGTGTAATGCTGCTTGCTTTCTGTTTGTCAGAAGAGATGTTATTAAAGTCACTATACTAAAGCCGTTTGTAATCCCATGCACAGCGTTAAAAACACAGCTGCGGGCGATTTGGGAGCAGACAGCCGTGTGCTGATGTTCATACAATGAGATTAGTGCCAGTCGTTCAGAAAGCAATGACAAACTACTGAACGTGAACTTGCCAAGAAATCGCAAACACCCAAAAACCTGCGACGTGCTTAAAGGATTTGCAACTAACTGTTTTAACACTAAGACACACTTTCCTTCTGTCTAGTTGTTTAATTAAAGTAATATGTTCTGTCATATCGAATGCTTTTCTGAAGTCAATCAACACCGCTCCACATAGACTGTTGTTTTTGTTCTTCTGGTGCTAATTATCTATCATCTTTGCTAAAGCCGTATGGCAATAATATTTTGGTATAGTTCAAGCTACACCCATGCTTTCATACTAATTGATACATTGAGCATGATCCGGAATGTTCAGTCAAGTTTCGTTCTCAAGGACTGAATTAAATCTCTGCAGAGGTCGTCAGTATGTAACGTCGCGTCCATATTCATGCCAGGAAGTACTGGAGTTGTGGGTAATGAAAGAGCGGCTGGCCGGAGCTGCCACGATACCGTCGAGTCAATCAATGGATCTGGCCACCATTAGTAATGTTCACAGCGAGGCGGACCGGAATTAGCACTTTCAACTGAACCAACGGAGGTCAGCATAGCCGAATGGACAAGATCACTCTTTCTTACACTTCCGGTTACTGATGCCAATGTAGGGGGTTCAGCCCCTACACCGGTCAGCTGGAATAAAATGTTGATTTCCCGGCGTAGCAAAGGAGTTAAGGACGCAGGTCGTAATCCCGCACACCCGCGTTGCGCTGGATTTTTACAAAATGGTATGGGTACGGGTCATTCAGAAAGCAATGGCAAACTATAGAACGTAAACTTGCCAAGACATCAACAACAGCAAAAAAGTATGGTGTTGACTGCAAACATCCTGTAAAGGATATGCAACTAAGTTAAGTCTCGTCCTTGACTTAGGAAGGTAAATTAAAAGTACCTCAGAAGTCGGAGTGGGTTCGCCTGATGGCGAGGGAAACGGGTAATAAGTTAGTTAGTTAGTTAGTCGACAGATCATCCTCATTGCACATCGAACCATTCAGTCCATAAGTGCTCGGATCCCCTCCTCAGCAAATCCCGCAGCGTTTAGCGGCTAACGACGCCAGTTCTGTGTTGGTTTATCAATCTTCTTTGGCTTCCTGCGTAGTGTTCTTGTTTGGCCACACCTCTTTTAATTTGCTGCTCTCGCAGTCTGGCCATTGTTGTAGATTCACAGTCATCACTTGGTTCTCACAAAAGTCTTACTTCTCGTAGAGCATTCAGAATGTCGGCCTGGTCCATGGCGCGTCCGCCCTCCACAGTAGCCTCGCCTGCGAGCTTGTCAGCCCGCTCATTTCCTTGTACTCCCGCATGCCCTGGCACGAAGATGAAACTAATCTTTGCCAGTCGAGACCGCTCCAGAGGCAGCAACCATTCTCTTCGGATCGACCCCTCCTCTATCCTCTTGATCATGTTCATTGAGTCGCTAAGGAAACAAGCCCTAGTGAATATCTGTGTCTCGAGCCATGTTATTGATTTACTTACTGCCATGACTTCCATGGTCAGGCTACTTGTGGTTTCAGTAAAAGCACCAGAGTCCTCCTTCACAATTCTCCCTCCGGCCCGAGCTGTAAAGGCCCATGAGCTTCTCACATGTCGGACGACGGAACCCATCTGTGTAGATGACCGCGTCACCGTCTAGCGAATTCTCGAAAATCAACGCTTGTACTTCAGCCTCAACAGCAGCCGGATTTTCTTGTCTGCATTTTCTGTCAAGTTGGATGCAAACTGAAAAGGATGTGCAGAAGTCTGTTGGCACTTGCACCCACTCCTCGCCAGGTTCTAAGTCCTCAAGTGAACACACCTGTTGAAGAATGTCTTCGGCTTGACCCATCCACGACCGTCCTCTTTTTAACCTGCTGCCCTTCACCTTCCTAATTTCACTATGCAGTGGATGTTGTGTGTTTGCGTTAATTCTGAGGTAGGCGCGTGCCCTGCAATCTTGTATTCTCTCTTCAATGGTTGGAAACCCAAGAAGGTAGCGCATCGCCCTGCATGCTGTATCTCTTGTACATCCAAGAATAATGCGCATAGCTTCATTCTGTATCCTTTCCATCCGTTCTATCTGCTTATGGGTGAGTGTCAGGATTGCCATTGCATACTCCAAAACAGACATGACCAACCCCTCGTACAGAAGACATAGATGGCGCTGCTCACAGTTTGCTGCCGCCATCACCCGCATCGCTGCCAAACCCCGCTTGGCCTTTGTTATCACCTGGTCTATGTGCACATTATAAGCAAGGCTTCGATCAAACCGTATCCCCAGGTAATTCATTGCCTGCGTTCTTTCCACCATCTCTGAACACAGCATTACAGTTGGTGTTGGAGTGTTGACAATATGATTATTCAACGAGAACCAAGTCACTGTTGCCTTTGTTGGGTTGACCATTGCCCCAGCTTCATCACACCAAGTACTTATGCGATTGAGTTCGGTTTGTTGTTCCACAGCAACCTCCTCTCTATCCTTCCCCTGACGATACACTAAAACATCATCGGCATATGACAATGTCCTGCCAGGTCCAGTGATCTGCTCACTGGTGATTCTCACTGTGTAGGCGTTGAACAGTACCGGAGATAATGGTGATCCCTGTGGTAGGCCAGGATATATTGTTGTTGGTTCCGAAGTCCAACTGCCACATCTAAAAACTACTTTCCGTTGGAAGAGGTCTGCAGCGATCCAACTAAGGAGGAATGGACTTATGTTTAGTTCGAGAAGCTGAAACATTAAAAAATCCAGTGGTACTCTGTTGTATGCGTCCTCAAGATCAATCGCTGCAGCAACGGTTTCAGTGCCTGAGTGGAAACCTTCATAGACATCCGGGAAAGCTAATCCACACACACAAATCAATTCAGTTCACCAGAAGTAGTAGCACGTGTATGGATACGCTAGTGTTCAAAGTTATTGAACCCAAAATAAAAATAAACAAACAGAACGAACCGGCATCAGGAATGAAAGATCGATGTGGGCAAGAAGGAGCAGCAGACCAAGTGCGCTAAGAGGTGCAGCTGTCAGTATCGGATGGGCAGACGTAGTTGCTGTTCGCTGATAGATTTACTGCAGGAGAGATCGGAGCACCCTCGGGCGATTCCGGAGGGCAAA
>OY992876.1:106279403-106346903 GCA_963921405.1 Cepaea hortensis | reverse complement strand
GTATGTGTCCATCTCCCTCACTTCTCAGTTCTCCCACATCACACACTCCCATGTTTACAGTGTCTGCGATGTCTGTGTACATCTCCCTCACTTCTCAGTTCTCCCACATCACACACTCCCATGCTTACAGTGTCTGCGATGTCTGTGTCCATCTCCCTCACTTCTCAGTTCTCCCACATCACACACTCCCATGCTTACAGTGTCTGCGATGTCTGTGTCCATCTCTCTCACTTCTCAGTCCTCCCACATCACACACTCCCATGCCTGCAGTGTCTGCGATGTCTGTGTACATCTCCCTCACTTCTCAGTTCTCCCACATCACACACTTCCATGCTTACAGTGTCTGCGATGTCTGTGTACATCTCCCTCACTTCTCAATTCTCCCACATCACACACTCCCATGCTTACAGTGTCTGAGATGTCGTCTGTGTCCATCTCCCTCACTTCTCAGTTCTCCCACATCACACACTCCCATGCTTACAGTGTCTGCGATGTCTGTATCCATCTCCCTCACTTCTCAGTTCTCCCACATCACACACACACACACATGCCTACAGTGTTTGCGATGTCTGTGTTCATCTCCCTCACTTCTCAGTTCTCCCACATCACACACTCCCATGCTTAAAGTGTCTGCTATGTCTGTGTACATCTCCCTCACTTCTCAGTTCTCCCACATCACACACTCCCATGCTTACAGTGTCTGCGATGTCTGTGTACATCTCCCTCACTTCTCAGTTCTCCCACATCACACACTCCCATGCTTACAGTGTCTGCGATGTCTGTGTCCATCTCCCTCACTTCTCAGTTCTCCCACATCACACACTCCCATGCTTACAGTGTCTGCGATGTCTGTGTCCATCTCCTTTACTTCTCAGTTCTCCCACATCACACACTCCCATGCTTACAGCGTTTGCGATGTCTGTGTACATCTCCCTCACTCTCAGTTCTCCCAAATCACACACTCCCATGCTTACAGTGTCTGCGATGTCTGTGTCCATCTCCCTCACTTCTCAGTTGCCCCACATCACACACTCCCATGCTTACAGTGTTTGCGATGTCTGTGTACATCTCCCTCACTTCTCAGTTCTCCCACATCACACACTCCCATGCTTACAGTGTTTGCGATGTCTGTGTCCATCTCCCTCACTTCTCAGTTCTCCCACATCACACACTCCCATGCTTACAGTGTCTGCGATGTCTTCTGTGTACATCTCCCTCACTTCTCAGTTCTCCCACATCACACACTCCCATGCTTACAGTGTCTGCGATGTGTGTCCATCACCTTTACTTCTCAGTTCTCCCACATCACACACTCCCATGCTTACAGTGTTTGCGATGTCTCTGTCCATCTCCCTCACTTCTCAGTTCTCCCACATCACACACTCCCATGCTTACAGTGTTTGCGATGTCTGTGTCCATCTCCCTCATTTCTCAGTTCTCCCACATCACACACTCCCATGCTTACAGTGTCTGCGATGTCTGTGTCCATCTCCCTCTCTTCTCAGTTCTCCCACATCACACACTCCCATGCTTACAGTGTCTGCGATGTCTTCTGTGTACATTTCCCTCACTTCTCAGTTCTCCCACATCACACACTTCCATGCTTACAGTGTTTGCGATGTCTGTGTCCATCTCCCTCACTTCTCAGTTCTCCCAACTCACACACTCCCATGCTTACAGTGTCTGCGATGTCTGTGTCCATCTCCCTCATTTCTCAGTTCTCCCACATCACACACTCCCATGCTTACAGTGTCTGCGATGTCTGTGTCCAACTCCCTCACTTCTCAGTTCTCACACATCACACACTCCCATGCTTACAGTGTTTGCATTTGTCTGTGTACATCTCCCTCACTTCTCAGTTCTCCCACATCACACACTCCCATGCTTACAGTGTTTGCAATGTCTGTGTCCATCTCCCTCACTTCTCAGTTCTCCCACATCCCACACTCCCATGCTTACAGTGTCTGCGATGTCTGTGTCTATCTCCCTTACTTCTCAGTTCTCCCACATCACACACACACACATGCCTACAGTGTTTCTTTTCCCTAGTCCACACTATTCTGAGAAATTGTCTGTAACATTTGAGCTCAAAGCCCCAGTTTTCTTCTTTAGTGATCATAAAGTAGTACATAATTCATGTCTACCGATTCTTAATCGGCTTCCATTTTGAGTGTCTTGGGATGCATATTGTGGTAGTTTTCCCTTGTTTTCCATATCCACATTGCTGTGAGCTACGTCCACGTTCTGTGGCAACCTTTTCAGTTGCAAGAGTAAGTGAGTACCATACTCTGGGCACTCGCGCTAACAGCACAGAGCACCCCAGAGCTGTCTAGTTATCCTGGTGGATACTTGATCCCCAGAACTGTCCACCTATCCACGCGGATACTCTATCCCCAGAACTGTCTACGTATCCTGGTAGATATTCGATCTCCAGAGCTGTCCCCTTATCCTGGTGGATATTCAATCCTTAAAGCTGTCCACTTATCTTGGTGGATACTCAGTCTCCAGAGCTGTTCACTTATCTTGGTGGATACTCGACCCCCATAGTTGTACACTCATCCTGGTGGATACTCGGCCCCCAGAGCTTTCCAATCATCCTGCTGGATACTCGATCCCCAGAGCTGTCCACTTATCCTAGTAGATACTCGGTCCGCAGAGCTGTCCACTTATCCTGGTAGATACTCGATCCCCAGAGCTGTCCACTTATCCTGGTAGATACTCGATCCCCAGAGCTGTCCACTTATCCTGGTAGATACTCGATCCCCAGAGCTGTCCACTTATCCTGGTAGATACTCGATCCCCAGAGCTGTCCACTTATCCTGGTAGATACTCGATCCCCAGTGCTGTCCACTTATCCTGGTAGATACTCGGTCCGCAGAGCAGCATCTGCCACATCGTGGTGTTTCCCACCCTCTACCACTTGGAGATGCATTTGATATTTTCCCTTCATCGAGTTTGGGGTCATTGAGGCATTTCTAAAACTTTCCAGTAAGGTTTACAAGACTATATATGGTTGATATAAAGAAATTAAATGATTGATTGATTGATTGATTGATTTAGGAACCGACATCACAGAAATTAAATATGATAGGCTAATGGTTGAAATCATAGAACAATACCGACATGAACATCATGAGGAGAAAATTAATACAAAATGGGAATGTGCAAAACTAGCATTAGTTAGTTAGTTAGTCGCAGTTCCAACTTCACATCAACGGGTCGCCCCCATTATGCTCCGTTCCTGTGCCAGTGAATATCACACAAAATGCTCCCCACTGCCCAATGTGAAAAGTGGAAAAGACACACACAACCACAAACAACAGCCCGCACAGATACACTGTGCATAATGCCGCCACCAGAATGTCAACACACCAGTCCCCCACGAAACAACCTGTTCATCTCTGATGGAATCGGCAGTCATTTTCCTATCTGAATGTTTCCTAGATGTTCACCCACACAGTCCACAAACATACAGTTCATCACCGACGGCAGTGGCAGTCAACCAGAAGCCCAGCAGCCACGCATTTCTGCATAAGGCAAAAACTGGTCAACTCTGGGACATAGCCACCTGCCATCGCTCCGAACATGCAGTCACATTCCAAAAATAAAAACTTGGGCAGATTCAAAAGCACCTCACACGAAACTCACAGCTCACAGTGTCGCGCCACGCACTCACTCAGTAGCAGGGCGACTGACCATCAAGCATCCTTAGTCGCCTCTTACGACATGCGTGGTAGGCTACAGTGTTGCTATTCTTTGCTTCCCTTATGGGCCTCGGCAACACACGGGAGGCAAAACTAGCATGCAGACTGCAATTGCCAACTTACCAGTAAGGAAAATAAGAAAACAAAAACAATTGTGGATAACTAATCAAATCAAAATCAAATCAAATCAACTTTATTAGGGTCACAAATTGGGCGCGCAGGCCCGTCTTACATTTGGCCCTTCCAATCACTCGTCTTTCGTTCATCAATAGCATTACACATTTACATAGGAAGAAAAATAAACATTGTGAAATGAATATTGAATCTTGAGCATAATGGTTCAATGAAAGAAAGCAAAAAACATTCAGAATATACATTAATAGACAGAGAAATAGGTCAGATGTGCAGAGTTGCCAAAGAAGCGTGGATTCAGATCAACTGTAAGGAAACAGAGAATCTAGAAATAAAACACAACTCGAAAGGATTGCATGAAGATTTATTCTGGGACAGTAGGGTCAACACTTCAACAATGTACTCGTATATACTATTCAAGATGGACCAAACATATTATTACAAGCTGAAGCAAAAAAAAGGCTATTAAAAATATGAAACAAAGAAATGCTGCATGTCCTGGCGAGGTTAAAACGGAAATGATAAAATATGTATCCAACTTTGGCATTGATACTATCACTAAATTGTGTCATGATATATATATAATACTGGGTACATCCCCAAGGATTTGAAAACAAGCATTTTTATCACACTACCCAAGAAGCTAAAAGCTGTTGATTGCAAAGATTACAAAACTATTAGCTTACTGAGTCCTATAACTAAAATACTTCTTAAGGTCATATAAGAAAGAATTTAAAATAAAATAGATGAGAAAGTAGCTGCCGAACAATTTGGGTTCTGCAAGTAATAGCGGAACCAAAGAAGCAATAATCTGTTTGAGGATATTAATTGAAAAATCTATAGAAGTCAGAATAATATATATGCATGTTTTATAGACTACAAGAAAGCTGTTGACAGAGTACAACATCAACGATTAATAACATGCCTCCAAGATATAGGAGTAGATGGAAAGGACATGAGACTTATTAGTAACTTGTACTGGGAACAATTGGTGTCAATTAAATACGAAAATAATTATTCCTCGCCCATAGAGATACAAAGAGGAGTACGGCAGGGATGCCTGTTATCCCCAAACCTCTTCATCATATACACAGATTTTTAACAATTTGGTGAACTGCCTGGACTTAATATCAATGGAAGAATCATAAACAATGTTAGGTATGCTGACGATGCAGAGTTATGAAACCGAGAGGAACAAGTAAACAGACATAGAGCAAAATGTGGCTTAGATCAATCAATCAATGAATCAGGTGCCGTTTCCAGAATAAAGGTTGGCTGCAATGGATCTCAAACACAGTCTGTCTCTCGCCTTGACGGTATATTCTGTCAGGCCGATGTTCGTCCATCTCTTGATGTTATCTTCCCACGTGTATCGTTGTCTACCTCTAGCTCGCTTGCTCTCAACCTTGCTCTCCATTACGGTTTTATAAGAGTATCATGTCTTCTACCGTGGCTGAAATACTTCACTTGCCTTCTCTTTATTTCTTTCATCAACTAACTATCACTCTCTCTCTCTCTCTCTCTCTCTCTCTCTCTCTCTCTCTCTCTCTCTCTCTCTCTCTCTCTCTCTCTCTCTCTCCATTCCCAGTTTTTCTAGAACTTCTGCATTTGATTGTTTTTGTCTCCATGAAATACGACATATTCGTCCGCATATCCACGTCTCCCGCCGGTCTCTCTGGCTGTGGGGTTACAACACTTTCTCTCTGTAATCCCGTTTATCACGCAGAGTCTCGCAGCGGAGCGAGAACTGAGGTGGTTCGACCCCCGCTCGTGACTTGCGGATACTGAGCCGGCCGCTCAGAAAGCAATGGCAAACTACTGAGCGTAATCTTGCCAAGAGATCAACAGACAGCTGAAAGATGCTGCTGTTGACAGCTAAGTCCTGTAAAAGGATACGCAAAACATCCACGTCTCCAGGGCCTCAATGCGACCTTCCGATTGCTTGTTCAATGTTCAGGCTTCCGCGCCATACAGTAGCTTTGAATATACGTAGTATTTGACAATTCTCATTTTTAATGCGCTGTTAATCTCTCTAGATATTAATACTGATTCCATTTTGTTGAAAGCATTTTTGGCCATTCCTAATCTCTTTTTGATTTCTATTTCACTTCTTCCATCATCTGTTAATATATGTCCTAGATATTATTACTTGCTCTAGTATCTCCCAATTTACTGTGATTTTCATCGATGACCTTTCCTTTCCACAGCTAATTATCATAGCTTTTGGTATTTTGATGTTAATATCTAAGCCACATTCTGTACTATGCATGTTTACTTGTTCCACTAGGTCTTGTAACTCTTGCTCGCTTTCTGCTAGTAACACGGTATCGTCAGCATACCTAAGAATGTTTATGAATCTTCCATTGACGAACAACCATCCCAAAAATAAAGATAATAGGACGCAAGAAATGGATGACGGAAGACATCTTAAAACTCATAGATGTAAGAAGAAATAACAAAAATAACAACGCAAATAAGAAGAGATTCACAGTAAAATTAGGAAGCTATGCAAAGAGGCAAAAGAAACATGGAAAATTGAGGAAAATTGCAAGGAAATTGAAAACCAACACAACACCATGAATACCAAATTAATGGACAAAAGAATTAATTACATCACTAACAAAAGAACACATACATCTACGGGTTGCCTAAAAACCAAAGATGGCAACATCATAATAGAAAAAGATCAGATTTTACATGCGTGGTCAGATTAAGTGAAAGACCTTTATGGTGGTACAAGAGAAGAACAATATGATCATCGGAATAATAATGAAGGACCATCAATTTTGAAGATTGAAGTTCAGAATGCTCTTAACCATATGAAAACTGGCAAGACCCAGGGTACAGATAAAATCACAATAGAAATGATCAATGCCTTGGAAGAGTATAGAATAGACCAAGTCACCAGACTGCTGAACGCAATATACGATAATGGCGATATACCCCCTGAATTACGTAATTCTATATTTATTGCAATCCCGAAAAAATCAGGAGCCTTTGAATGCGATCAACATCGAACAATTAGTATAATGAATCATATCACGAAGATTCTGCTGAGAATTATCATGCAAAGAGTGAGGAAGAATATACAACCCGAAATAGGAGAAGAACAATGTGGGTTTGTAGAAGGTAAGGGCACTGTAAATGCTGTGTATATACTGAGAACAGTAATTGAATGTTCTATAGAAGTAAAATAAAAGATTTATATCTTTGCTTTATTGATTACACAAAGGCTTTTGATAAAGTGAGACATGTCGACATGATATGGATGTTTGAAAATCTACAAATCGATGGAAAAGACCTTGGACTTGTAAAAAACATATATTGGAAACAACAAGCTGCCATCAGAATTGTTAACGATGTAAGTCAATATCAGCCTATTAAAAGAGGTGTGAGACAGGAATGTGTAATGTCTCCAGATCTTTTTTCCCTGTAAAGTGAAAATATTTTCAGAAATATAGAAGAGATGGATGGAATAAACATTGGGGGACGATACATCAATAACATTAGATATGCAGATGATACAGTCTTGATTGCAGAAAATGAACAGGACCTGGAAAATGTAGTAGATGTTGTAACAACACTCCCTGGGGTGAGAGGAACTGATGCCACACCTTAATAATGGGATGTTATCTGCCTAGGAACTAGGTGACCTCAATCTACTATACCCCATCAGCCTCTGGATACCTATCTCCCTTTCACTCAACCAAGGAATACTACCCTCTCACACCTTGTCCTGAATGCATGACTCAACTCTGGGATCTATCTGTGGTAACAGAAGTGTGTATTATACAAATGATGATGATGATGATGATGATAATGATGATGATGATGATGATGATGATGATGATGATGATGATGATGATGATGATGATGATGATGATGATGATGATGATGATGATATAGACCGTGCGGTCGAGACAAGCAAGCACTGGAGTAGCCTCAGGATGTAGTTGTCATCACAGGAAATGCCTCGAGTGGAACGCTACAGGTCATCTCGGCAACAGGTCTCACCGAGTGTAGCCAGACTTCCTACACGCTCTCGTCTTCTCACGGATGGATGGATGGTGGTCGTTCTGACTGGACTGGTTCCGGAAACCTCTCTTCAGTGATTATCTGGACTGGTGTCCAAATGTCTCTAGTGTGGCCAGAAAAGGAGACACTTCATTGCACATTCTTGAGGAGTCACTTAGAGTGTCATGAATAGGAGAGCAACCTCTCCGTCTATGGTGGGGAAAGTCCCTACTAGCAATAACTTAGAGTGTCATGAATAGGAGAGCAACCTCTCCGTCTATGGTGGGGAAAGTCCCTACTGGCAATATAGTCTCTGTACTCCAGCAGACTCACGAGCCAACGTGGCCCGGCACAAATCGTCGATGGTATCTGGCTATTAGCTGGGGTTGGTTCGGTCTAATGTCTGCACACGGTGGACAAGCACTCCACATAAACACTTGCCGTGAGTGAAGTTGACAAACATGTAATGTGGGCCATGGTGACAATTACTTGGTACTGACGTCGGCAAAGTGATAGCAGGTCCCGTACTCCGTTGTAGTAAACTGTTTGGAAAGGACACGCTTAGATTCTCCGTGGTGTCCCTGGCCTGCTACCCACAACACTTGCCTGGTCCCAATCACTGGACCCGTCACCAAACTGTCAAGTTCTCAATCAAAAAGGTAGAACCTGTGGAGGACAACACTCGGTGAAAGCATCTAGAACCAAGCTTACCATAAGCGAGTTCACTCTCACCCACTTTCCTCAGCCATATAGACTTTTCCCATGAGAGTCCAATCTCCCTCATACGCTGCTCTCAGGTGCCGGAGATGAACTAGGTCTAGAGCCTGACAGGCGGCTAGTTGCCCTGCGTCATCTTCCCCTGGCTGGAGTATAGCTTGGGCCAAGGTCGTATGTCCCTCGTCACTGAGGTGTCGTCCTACCCTGAAAGACTTCTACATGACATATAGAATTGGTGAATCATTAGTATTAGTAGGCAGAATGGCCCTGAAGTAGGGACTGTGATGGTGCATCTGGATCCAATCCTTGTTCTTGCCAATCTCCCTGGTTCACTTCCCTATTACCAGCCAGAGCAGATATAGTACCGTGCCTTACGTACAAAATATCCAAATCCAACGGTGTATACATGGCCTCAATCATTCTCCATGTAGCAGATATCCACACCCCGTTCTCTCCTCCATCATCAAGGGCCGGAGCAATTAGAACAGTGTCACTGTTCTTTTAGAACAGCCCTGTCCCTTCGGTCGCTTCTCACACATTGTCCACCTCTCCGGAACCCACTATATATTAAGCTGGCATTCCTTTGAGGTTCTGTTGGATGAAGAATGACTTGCGCAATGACTTGGATTAAAGTGAGGAAGAGTTGCGCAATTCGTCGACCTCACTCTCTCGCCTGAGTCCATCTGAGTCCAGTGGCAAGACAAGTCGAGACGATTGGAGACGAATACAGGTACAGTGGATGACCAGGGCGCTCTACGTGCCTTGCCGTGCTCATTACGTTCCACAACGCTTTGCAGGTAAACGCCGTCTTGCCCGTTGAATCAGGAATGATTTCTTCCGCGCAGTCTGCCGAATCCTGTCTTCACATGCTGGGTAGGCATACCCTAGTTTACCTCTTGGTTTGACACCAAATCGGATACCCTTTGAGGTATACTAACTACAAGACAGATGTGAGGAAAGCAAAGAAGAAAAGCCAGTGGTCGCCCGACCATGCGACAACGACCTTCGACTCAAGTCACGTCCTTGAAATGACATCCAATACTTCTGCCGACCTTCGCACTACCTTGCTTCAACTGGCCGCGTCGATCGATACCTCACATGCCCTAGTATAGGCGACGTCCTACTCTACTTCCGGTTCCCCCGCGTTACGTCATTCAGCCACGCCAGAACCTACGACGTTCCATTTAAGGAAGCTGGGGTCTTATGTGAACTCAATTTAAAGGTTTCGTTGCCCTGAATTCACTTAACCCCTCTAGAGTGGCTGCACAATGTTACCTTTTCAGACTTGACCTACTTTCTCGCACAACAACTGTTACCGCGGTCGCCGACTACCGACATAACGTTAAATAACCTAACTTAATCAACATACCTTCGCTATGCCATACATTTGGCATTCTGGAGACGATGTCGAAATCCTTCAAGATCTTAAAGACATCTGTCATCCTGTAATGGGATGTATGACGGACACTAGGGGTCTCGCCTCTTAGACCAACTCAGCTCAACTGCCGGCTTTGTTCGCCCCCTCTATGAACAGCCCATGCGCGGGACACATGCGCAGTCAGTCTGCCTGAGCTGAGCTCACAGCTTCAAGATTCGCGAACCATCTAGATTAACCAAACAAAGGGCGATTATTTCAGCGGGAACCTGGTCGGGTAATATCAGGGTTGTTTACCCTATGCCACACGGCCGAATCGATTGCTTTTCGTGACAGATGCGGTTGTTGCACACAGTGAACAACTAGGGTTAGAACTGAATATTAAGAAGACACAGATTATGGTCGTCACTGGGAAGAAGGAATTACTACAGTGTGATATACGAGTAAATGGGCATATTCTTAAGCAAGTGAATCGATACAGTTATCTCGGCACAGTCATAACATCTGATGTGAGATGCCCTGAAAAGATTAGAACAAGAATTGCCATTGCGAAGGTAGCCTTTTGCAAAATGAAAAACATACTGACCAATAAAATGATATCAATTGAAACGAGAAAAAGAGTGTTGAATTGCTACATAGAACCTATACTTTTGTATGGATGTGAAGCGTGGGCAATAAGCAGTCAAGCTGAAAAACAGCTGATGGCTGTGGAAATGTGGTTTCTGAGGAAAATGTAAAGAATACCATGGACAGATAGAAAAATCAATGAACAAGTCTTTCAAGAAACAAATAAATATCGTAGAGTCATTAGACGTAGATAATCAAAATTTGCTGGGCATGTTATGAGAAGAAATGGCTTGGAGAACTTGGCGACAAGTGGCAGGATCGAAAGGAAGAGACAAAGAGGAAGACTGAGAAGTAAACACGTGGATGGCTTGGCCACATGTCATGGTCAAGACAGGAGCATGGAGCTGATCCACGACTCTGGTGATCACGTGAGATGGCAAAACATGACCGCCCACGTTTATCAGCACGGCACATGATGGATGGATGGTTTGACTTTAAGTCCAGGCAGTTCAACTTGTTTAAAAATCTTTTCTGTGTATAGGTTGAAGAGACTTGGACCTACCGTACTCCTCTTTTTATCTCCATAGGCGATAAACAGTTATTTCCGCATTTAATAGACACCACTCGTTCCAGTACAAGTTACTACTAAGTCTGATATCCTTTCCGTCTACTCCTATATATTGAAGGCACGTAATTAGTCGTTCATGTTGTACTCTATCGAAAGCTTTCTTTTAGTCTATAAAATAAACATATATACTGTTCTGAACTTCTATATATTTTTCAATTAGCATCGTCAAACGGATAATTGCTTCTCTGGTGCCGCTGTTTTTGCGGAACCCAAATTGTTCTTCAGCTACTTCCTCGTCTATTTTATGTTGAATTCTTTCTTGTAAGACCTTGAGTAGTATCTTAGTTATGTTGCTCATTAAGCTAATTGTTCTGTAATCCTCACAATCCAACAGCTCTTGGCTTCTTCGGTAGTGTCATGAAAATGGATGTTTTCGAGTCATTGGAGATATATATACCCAGTATTAAATACATCATTACATAATTCTGTGATAGTATCAATGCCAAAGCTGGATAAGATTTTATCATCTCTTTTGTTATCTTGTCAGGACCTGCAGCCTTTCTTTCTTTCATCTTTATAGCCTTCTCAATTTCAGCTTTTAATATGTTTGGTCCATCTTGAGTAGGATACAATGTTTGTTTATTGACCCTGTCGTCCCAGAATAAATCTGCTGTGTACTCTGTCCATCTTTTTATTATGTCAGTGTTATCAATTATAAGTTCTCCATTTTTTCCTCTGACACAACCGTTTCCTGTTTTAATTATTTGTCTTCTGTGTAAATCTGTGTATATTTTTATGTAATTCTGTCGATGTGGTATTGACCTCCACCTCCATTCGAGTAATGATTGGTCTATAACAATATGGGACTAGCACTATATGCTCAGGCACACGCGGTGGCGCAGTGGCTAGCACGCTTGCCTACCGACCGGGTGGTGAAGCGTTCAAATCCATGTGAAGGCGAAGTTTTAAACAAATTGATCTGGGTGACCAGGTGGACTAACACCAAAATATGTACCCTTAGATGTAAAGACCGCCGTCATCATACTGGCCACATCTCCCATCAAGTAGCGACTGGTTTATGCAAATCATCTTATATACGACATCTCCCATCAAGTAGCGACTGTTCTATACAAATCATAATACAGACCCCTATCTCCCATCAAACACCGACTTCCGGTTTCAAGATGGCGATGGACGGTCGTGTTGTTTTGTGTCCGTTAACTTTTTCGCGTAGGGGATGGATTTATTCATCTCTTGCGTGTAATTGGTATGCCAGGATGTAAAACCAGGAGTTTCTACTCAAGATCTGCGCGGGTGCTACGGAGTTCGTGCATCGAGCGAAGCCATCCTTGAGTGAATTTTCAGCAGCGTGTGTGGTTCTCAGTCTGTGTTTACGTTTTTTCAACATGGCGGAACAACGTGTGTTCTCCGAGCGGTCAGCGGTCAACATAACGAAGCGGCGTGGTAGCCGCGCAGGGAGAAAGAAGCAAGGTAAGCGCGGTGGTTTGAGACGTTTTAGACTCAAGTGTCACCGTCTAGGACTCAGGAACATCCGTATTCTATATTGGAACTGTGCCAGTGTAAAACAACGGGGCTCTATTTTAGAAACCCTAGTTTACAGGAACGACATTGTAGCACTCCAGGAGACGAGACTGGGCGATCAGCTACTCCGAACTGCCGGCTTCAAATGTTTCTATAACAGACGACATCTGGGAACGGCGATTCTCGTTCGCGACAGCATGGTGGCGTCAGAGCTAGACATGTCCAGTTGGGACAGTGACAATATACAAATACAGGCGTTGAGAGTTCATTCCAGTATACCATTCGTGTTGGTTAATGTTTATGCCCGCAATGCGAGTGTGGACGCCCAGAAGTGGCAGTGCTTAAGTGGCATATTAGGCCACGAGAGAAATGTTATTTTCTGTGGTGACTTCAACGCTAAAGGCAGATCATGGGGAAACACTTCCTCCAATACACAAGGGGAGGAGCTCGAGACTGCACTGGAAACCATCGACCTGGTTTGTATCAACAGTGGCTGTGTCACAGGACAGCAAGCCGTCCAGGCGATGAGGACAGTGCTATTGATCTGGCGCTAGTTTCACCTTCACTCACTACAGTGTGTAGATGGGGTGTCCTAGGACACCATGGCAGCGACCACCACCCTTGCAGCATATTGGTGGAGAAAGGCAGAACCAGGCAGCACAAGCTAAAGGTAAAGACGTTCCAGTATGACAGTACAGGGCAAGATGTGGTGAGTAAAATAAGACGTGACAAGCGCAGAACGTTTCAGGGCAGGAAAAAAAGCTGGGAGCAGCCACCATGGTGGAGTTTCGAGGTGGAGAAGGCTTGGGTGGATAAGCGTAGTGCTGTAAGGAGATGGCAAAATGCCAAGAAGAACAGAGCTGGTCATCCTAGTCCCTGCTTGCACTTAGAAAGAGAGATGCACACAAAAGTAAGCTATTTCAAAAAACTGGTCAAGGTGGTTAAAAGCGAGAAATGGGCAGAGGTGTGTCAAAGAGTAAGCACAGACAAGTCACTGAAATTGTTCTGGCGACTACATAAAAGCATCAGTGGTGTAGTCAAGAATAAGAGCATTTCTGACTTCCAAGGTGCTGACCTCATCTGGCAGAGGACTGACGAGGACAAGGGCAAAGCCCTCTTTGAACGCTACCTTGAGCAGAGCAACCAGACAGACATGGGAGGCCGAAATCTGGCAAAGGAGGTCACCTCAGACAGATGCAAGGCCCAGAACACTTCGGATGAAGACACAGTGACAGTGAAAGTAATCAAGGCTGTGCTTCGACGATCAAAAAACAGTGCTCCAGGTCCTGATGGCATAAGATACGACGACATAAATAGGTGTACCGACAAAGAGCTAGAGAAACTAGCAGACATGTACAACAACAGTATAGGGAGTGCTAGCATCAAGGAGGAATGGTTACACAGCTATCTGATTCCCTTGCCGAAGCCTGACAAAGACCACAAAAAAATTCAGGGATATCGAATTATAACCATGCAGAATACAATAGGAAAGCTGCTGGAGAAGGTAATTGCCAGGAAAATATCAAGCCAACTAGAGAGCAAGGTGTTTTCCCACCTACCCTGGGTGGGTACCGTCCAAAAAGAGAAACCTGGACCAATGCAGCAGTCTTTGCCCATAATGTCTATGAAGGTTTCCACTCAGGCACTGAAACCGTTGCTGCAGCGATTGATCTTGAGGACGCATACAACAGAGTACCACTGGATTTTTTAATGTTTCAGCTTCTTGAACTAAACGTAAGTCCATTCCTCCTTAGTTGGATCGCTGCAGCCCTCTTCCAACGGAAAGTAGTTTTTAGATGTGGCAGTTGGACTTCGGAACCAACAACAATATATCCTGGCCTACCACAGGGATCACCATTATCTCCGGTACTGTTCAACGCCTACACAGTGAGAATCACCAGTGAGCAGATCACTGGACCTGGCAGGACATTGTCGTATGCCGATGATGTGTTAGTGTATCGTCAGGGTAAGGATAGAGAGGAGGTTGCTGTGGAACTACAAACCGAACTCAATCGCATAAGTACTTGGTGTGATGAAGCTGGGGCAATGGTCAACCCAACAAAGGCAACAGTGACTTGGTTCTCGTTGAATAATCATATTGTCAACAATCCAACACCAACTGTAATGCTGTGTTCAGAGACGGTGGAAAGAACGCCGGCAATGAATTACCTGGGGATACGGTTTGATCGAAGCCTTGCTTATAATGAGCACATAGATCAGATGATAACAAAGGCTAAGCGGGGTTTGGCAGCGATGCGGGTGATGGCGGCAGCAAACTGTGAGCAGCGCCATCCATGTCTTCTGTACGAGGGGCTGGTCATGTCTGTTTTGGAGTATGCAATGGCAATCCTGACTCTCAGCCATAAGCAGATAGAAAGGATGGAAAGGATACAGAATGAAGCTATGCGCATTATTCTTGGATGTACAAGAGATACAGCATGCAGGGTGATGCGCTACCTTCTTGATTTTCCAACCATTGAAGAGAGAATACAAGTTTGCAGGGCACGCGCCTACCTCAGAATTAATGCAAACACACAACATCCACTGCATAGTGAAATTAGGAAGGTGAAGGGCAGCAGGTTAAAAAGAGGACGTTCGTGGATGGGTCAAGCCGAGGACATTCTTCAACAGATGTGTTCACTTGAGGACTTAGAACCTGGCGAGGAGTGGGTGCAAGTGCCAACAGACTTCTGCACATCCTTTTCAGTTTGCACCCAACTAGATAGAAAATGCAGACAAGAAAATCCGGCTGCTGTTGAGGCTGAAGTACAAGCGTTGATTTTCGAGAATTCGCTAGACGGTGACGCGGTCATCTACACTGATGGGTCGGTCGTCCGACATGTGAGAAGCTCATGGGCCTTTACAGCTCGGGCCGGAGCGAGAATTGTGAAGGAGGCTTCTGGTGCTTTCACTGAAACCACAAGTAGCCTGACCATGGAAGTCATGGCAGTTAGTAAAGCAATAACATGGCTCGAGACACAGACATTCACTAGGGCTTGTTTCCTTAGCGACTCAATGAACATGATCAAGAGGATAGAGGAGGGGTCGATCCGAAGAGAATGGTTGCTGCCCCTGAAGCGGTCTCGGCTGGCAAAGATTAGTTTCATCTTCGTGCCAGGGCATGCGGGAGTACAAGGAAAAAATTAAAAGAGGGGTGGCCAAACAAGAACACTACGCAGGAAGCCAAAGAAGATTGATAAACCAACACAGAACTGGCGTCGTTAGCCGCTACACGCTGCGGGATTTGCTGAGGAGGTGATCCGAGCACTTATGGACTGAATGGTTCGATGTGCAACGAGGATGATCTGTCGACTAACTAACTAACTAACTAACTAAACACCGACTGATCTATACACATTATCATACAGACCACATCTCCCATCAAGTAGAAATTGGTTTATACAAATTATCTTACAGACCACATCTCCTGTCAAGTAGCGATTGGTTTACACAAATCATAGTACTGTCCACATCTCCCATCAAGTAGCAATCGGTTTATACAAATCATAATACTGTCCACATCTCCCATCAAACACTGACCGGTTTATACAAATCATAATACTGTCCATATCTCCCAATCAAACACTGACCGGTTTATACAAATTATAATACTGTCCACATCTCCCATCAAGTAGCAATCGGTTTATACAAATCATAATACTGTCCACATCTCCCATCAAACACTGACCGGTTTATACAAATCATAATACTGTCCATATCTCCCATCAAACACTGACCGGTTTATACAAATTATAATACTGTCCACATCTCCCATCAAGTAGCAATCGGTTTATACAAATCATAATACTGTCCACATCTCCTATCAGACACTGACCGGTTTATACAAATCATAATACTGTCCATATCTCCCATCAAACACTGACCGGTTTATACAAATCATAATACTGTCCACATCTCCCATCAAACACTGACCGGTTTATACAAATCATAATACTGTCCATATCTCCCATCAAACACTGACCGGTTTATACAAATCATAATACTGTCCATATCTCCCATCAAACACTGACCGGTTTATACAAATTATAATACTGTCCACATCTCCCATCAAGTAGCAATCGGTTTATACAAATCATAATACTGTCCACATCTCCTATCAGACACTGACCGGTTTATACAAATCATAATACTGTCCATATCTCCCATCAAACACTGACCGGTTTATACAAATCATAATACTGTCCATATCTCCCATCAAACACTGACCGGTTTATACAAATTATAATACTGTCCACATCTCCCATCAAGTAGCAATCGGTTTATACAAATCATAATACTGTCCACATCTCCTATCAGACACTGACCGGTTTATACAAATCATAATACTGTCCATATCTCCCATCAAACACTGACCGGTTTATACAAATCATAATACTGTCCACATCTCCCATCAAACACTGACCGGTTTATACAAATCATAATACTGTCCATATCTCCCATCAAACACTGACCGGTTTATACAAATCATAATACTGTCCACATCTCCCATCAAATACTGAAATTTCTTGGTACTCACTTATTCTGGCCGGTTCCGTGACAAAGGTGTTACGGACTCAGTTCGTAATCCCCCAAACCGCTTTCGAAACACAGCTGCGTGTGATTTGGCAGCAGACCATCTTGCGTTAGTTTTTTACGAAATAGTATGCGTGCCGGTCGTTCAGAAAGCAATGGCAAACTACTGCTAAGAGATCACAAACAGTATAAAAATTCAGGGGCTGACTGACGTCCTGTAAAGGATATGCAACTAACTAACTTACATTTATTCTGGGTCGACTTGAGAGCATATGCCAATTAATAAAAAAAAAAAGAGTCGATTCTACCCCGATGAGGATCGAACTCCAGACCACCGGACAGGCAAAGTAGCGTATCCATTCGGCCATACTGACCACCACTTCAATTTTAGTGTGCTAGTAAATTTTGTCTGAAAATATTTTCTCAGTTGTGTCCCCTTTAACACGCATCACAGACAACATAGATGTCACAACACAGAGACCAGGCTAATGAACATATATTTTTAAGCCTGTCTATTTTGTCGTGGAAGATGGGATAGCGTAGCTCACCCAGTAACTTATCCACACAATCTTCCATGCCTCCTCCTCTTCTTCCTCCTCCTCCTCCTCCTCCTCCTCCTCCTCCTCCTCATCATCATCATCATCATCATCATCATCATCGTCATCATCATCAGCAATTGCCTTGCCAGCTGGCGTAGGCGTTTATGGCTCTCCACAGATCTCGGTATTTAGTGTTCTGGATCACCTCAGCTAATGAAATTCCTCCATGTCACCGTCTCAGTTAATCCAGCATCATTCTTCTATGCTGCCTTTGCCTCTCTTCCTCTTAATCTTTCTCGTTGTTACAATGTTCTCCACTGCCTCTCTTTTCATCACATGACCAACGAAAACTGTCTGTCTCTTTCTTATTGTTGTATGTAATGTTTTAGTTTCATTAGCCTCTTTCAGGCAAACAATAGGCCATTACCCTCTTTTGACAACAGTCACCTTCAAATCCTATTTTTGGCCGACTCGGTCACAGGATTATTAGTCTGAGCTAGGGATAGACCTTAATATAACCTCTCTTCTGATGTTGAACGGTGTATGGATAATGGTATAATCGAATCCACGCCAATCTGTTAGTCACTCTAGCAGAGGATTGCCTAGTCTAATTAGACTATGCAGGAAAAAACCCAAAAGAGCCTGCGCCAACTGCCGAGGTAACCACAGCGCAAGGTATAAAAGATGACCTGTGTTCACACACATGCTTGTGGCCTGGGGGGAGGCAGCTTTGACTGAAACACCTCTCAGGGTGACCAAATGGAAGCAGGACTTTCCCAAAAATGGCCCTGATATGCAGTCACAGATACGGATACTGCAGGCAGATTACGCTTTTTTTCATTTGTTTCTTGAAAGACCGTTTCAGTAGTTTGAGATGTCGTGTTTTCAGAAAACTGTAAAACTAAGGCACCCTAATTGCCTGAAGCCAGGCTCCAGGCTAACCCTTCCTGCTCCCTCACAACACGAGTGTAATCACATTTTATCACATTTTTCAGGACGTAGCATTCAACTCCATGTTCATTTTCTTAACAAGTTTAGGTTCAGTAGCTTGCCATTGCTTTCTGAACGAGAAGTAAGTATTCAAGTCTAAGTAACCCGTGCAGGGGATAAACCCTCTACAACGCCTTAAGCGCACAGGAAATTTAAAAGCGGATATGTTACACCTCTCGGTCACTGTGACTACTCCCATAGTTAGTTAGTTAGTTAGTTAGTTAGTCAGTCAGTCAGTCAGTCAGTTAGTTAGTTAGTTAATTAGTTAGTTAGTTAGTTAGTTATTTAGTTAGTTAGTTAGTTAGTCGACAGATCATCCTCATTGAATATCGAACCATTCAGTCCATAAGTGCTCGGATCCCTTCCTCAACAAATCCCGCAGCGTGTAGCGGCTAACGACACCAGTTCTGTATTGGTTTATCAATCTTCTTTGGCTTCCTGTGTAGTGTTCTTTTTTGGCCACACCTCTTTTAATTGCTGTTCTCGCAGTCTGACCATGGTTGTAGATTTGCAGTCATCACTTGGTTCTCGCAACAGTCTTACTTCTCGTAGAGCATTTAGAATGTCAGCCTGGTCCATGGCGCGTCCGCCCTCCACATTAGCCTTACCTGCGAGCTTGTTAGCCCGCTCATTTCCTTGTACTCCCACATGCCCTGGCACGAAGATGCAACTAATCTTTGTCAGGCGAGACCGCTCCAGAGACAGCAACCACTTTCTTCGGATCCACCCCATCTCTATCCTCTTGAGCATGCTCATTGAGTCGCTAAGGAAACATGTCCTATTCAATGTCTGTGTCTCGAGCCATGTTATTGCTTTACTTACTGCCATGACTTCCATAGTCAGGCTACTTGTGGTCTCAACAAAAGCACCGGTCTTCCTTCATAATTCTCCTTCCGGCCCGCGCCGTACAGGCCCATGAGCTTCTCACATGTCGAACGACCGACCCATCTGTGTAAATGACAGCATCACCGTTCAGCGAATTCTCGGAAACCAACGCTTGTACTTCAGCCTCCACAGCAGCCGAATTTTCTTGTCTGCAATTGTTGTCTAGTTGGATGCAAACTGAAAGGGACGTACAGAAATCTGTTGGCACTTGTACCCATTCCTCGCCAGGTTCTAAGTCCTCCAGTGAACACACCTGTTGAAGAATGTCTTCCGCTTGACCCATCTACGACCTTCCTCTTTTTAACCTGCTGCCCTTCACCTTCCTATTTTCACTGTGCAGTGAATGTTGTGTGTTTGCGTTAACTCTGAGGTAGGCACGTGCTCTGCAAATGTGTATTCTGTCTTCAATGGTTGGAAAATCATGAAGGTAGCGCATCGCCCTGCATGCTGTATCTCTTGTACATCCAAGAATAATGCGCATGGCTTCGTTTTGTATCCTTTCCATCCTTTCTATCTGCTTACAGCTGAGAGTCAGGATCGCCATCGCATACTCAAAAACAGACATGACCAGCCCCTCATATAGGAGGCATAGATGGCGCTGCTCACAGTTGTTGCCGCCATCATCCGCATCGCAGCCAAACCCCGCTTGGCCTTTGTTATCACCTGGTCTATGTGCTCATTATAAGCAAGGCTTCGATCAAAACGTATCCCCAGGTAATTCATTGCCTGCGATCTTTCCACAATCTCTGAACGCAGATTAACAGTTGGTGTTGGAGTGTTGACAATATGATTATTCAAAAAGAACCATGTCACTGTTGCCTTTGTTATGTTGACCATTGCTACAGCAATGTATGGATACATCCTTGGAGTGCACACCAAGTACTTATGCGATTGAGTTCGGTTTGTAGTTCCGCAGCAGCCTGATCTCTATCCTTACCCTGACGATACACTAAAACATCGTCATCATATGACAATGTCCTCCCCAGTCTAGTGATCTGCTCGCTGGTGATTCTCTCAGTGTAAGCGTTGAACAGCACCGGAGATAATGGTTATCCCTGTGGTAGGCCAGGATATATTGTTGTTGGTTCTGAAGTCCAATTGCCACATCTAAAAACTACTTTCCGTTGGAAGGGGGCTGCAGCGATCCAACTAAGGAGAAACGGACTTATCTTGAGTTCAAGAAGCTGAAGCATTAAAAAATCCAATGGTACTCTGTTGTACGCGTCCTCAAGATCAATCGCTGCAGCAAAGGTTTTAATGCCTCAGTGAAAACCTTCATAAACATCATGGGCAAAAATTGCTGCATTGGTCAAGGTTTCTCTTTTGGGACAGTGCCCTCCAAGGGTAGGTGGGAAAACACCTGGCTTCTCTAGCTGACTTGATATTTTTTTTCTGGCAATTAACTTCTCCAGCAGCTTGCTTATTGTATTCTGCATGGTTATTATTACTCGATATCCCTGAGATTTTATCTGGTCTTTGCCAGGCTTCGGCAAGGGAATCAGATAGCTGATTGTGACCACTCCCATTAACTTGCACAAATAATATTCACTGTCAGGGGGTCATTGTGGCCGAATTGATAAGAGCCCTCGTTATTAAATATATGTTGTGCTAATTCCGAGGTCATCATCATCATGTGTGGAGGGTAATGGCCGGCTGGCGAAGGCGTTCATGGCTCTCCACAGATCTCGGTCTTTGGTATTCTGGATCAACTCTGCTGATGATATTCTTCCATGCCACCGTCTCAATTCGTCCAGCATCATTTCTCTTGGTCTGCCTCTGCCTCTCTTCCGCTCGATTTTCCAGTTGTCACGATGTTCTCCAATGCCTCTCTTCTCATTACACGACCAAAGAAAGCTGTTTGTCTCTTTCTTATTGTTGTATATAGTGTTCTAGTTTCATTAGCCTCTTTCAGGCAATCGTTGTTAGTTACTCTAGCAGTCCAAGGAATTCGCAACATTCGTCTTAAAAACCACATCTCTGTTGCTTCTAAGTTCTTTCTAATTTGTCCATTTACATTCCAAGATTCGCTGCCATACAGCAAAAGTGGTTCTATATAGCATTTTAGCACTCTCTTACATTCATTGATAGCGATTTATTGCATAAGATACTCTTCATTTTCTTAAATGCGGCTTTTTCCTGCCCTGTTCTGCTCTTAATCTCTGTTGTATATCTTCCATCTGATGTTATGAGTGTCCCTAGGTATTTAAAATTATCCACTTGGTTGAGAATTTCCCCTTCTATTTCTATGTCACATTTTGGTGTCCCCATTTTCTTTGATATCACCATTGTTGCTGTTTTTTTTTTTAAAATATTCATAGAGAGTCCTTTTTGTGCACTCTCTGAGACTTCAATGTCCAATAATTGTTGTAGGTCTGTTGCATTATCCGCCACCAATACCGTGTCATCTGCATAGCGAATATTGTTTAAATTATATCCTCCGATTAGTATTCCTGGCTTCTCTTTGATCTCTCTCATTATTACTTCGCTATATAGGAAGAAGAGATCTGATGACAAGACACACCTCTGTCGTACTCCTAGCTTTATCTGTTCGTAACTACCCTCTTTATTTCCCATTTTAATTGCTACTACTTGATTCCAGTATATATTCTTTATTATTATTAAATCTTTCCCATCAATGTTGATATCTTCCAACATTTTAATCAGTTCATCATGTTTTACTTTATCAAATGCCTTAGTATAATCTATTAAGCATAAATATATGTCTCTCTGTTTCTCTGTTGATCTTTCTATTAGTGTTCGTAATATATATATATTGCATTGTTTGTACCCTTTCCTTCCATAAAACCATACTGTTTTTCACTAATTTCCATTTTTTTTCCTTTCTTGTTCTTCTCATTATAATTCTTAGTAGAAGCTTAGTGACATGGTTTATGAGGTTAATTGTACGAAAATCTTCACATTCAATTGCTCCTGGTCTCTTTGGTATTTCTATAAATACAAGTTTTAGCATATCGCTCGGTAAATATCCACTGTTGTAAATATCATTCAGCATTTTGGTTAATATATCTACCCAAAATTATCCCAATACTTCTAATTCTACTACTACTACTACTGTGATTTCATCTGGCCCAGCTGTTTTTCCTTTCTTCATATTGCGTTAGCGACTTCTTCTTTTAGAATAGGTGGGCCTTCTAAGTTACTTTCTTCTGCTAATTCTTCCCTTTCTCCATTATATAGTTCTCTTATATACTCATTACGCCTCTTCATTATAGCACCTTCCTCAAATAATATCTTTCCTGTTTTGGATTTCAAACACCCTGTATTTACTCTTATTTTTCTTCCTGTGAGCTCACTGATTTGTCTGTGCATACTTTTTTTTATCTTTAATGGAATTTAATTCAATTTTTTTTTGCATTGCTCGTTTAACCAACTTTCTTTTGCCTTCACATATTTATCTCTTATTTCTTTATTTATCTTAGCATATTCTTGTTTGTCATTTTTATTCTGTTTCCTTTTGTCCATCAGCATTAAGATTTCTTCATTCATCCATTTTTTCTCAGCTTTTTGGCTTCTCTCCGGTAATATTTCTTTGCTAGTTTGATGAATGGAGTCCCTTAATATTTCCCATTGTTCATTTATACTCTGTATTTTAGCTATTGCATTGTACCTATTTTTCACAGTCACTCTGTATTGTTCTTGAATTTCTTTTAACTACTTTCAGAACCTCTTTATTAAGTCTCAAGTTCTTAACCATTTTTTCCTTCTCTTTACTCTTACTTTTATTTGTCCACATAGTGGTACATGATCACTATTACCGTCAGCATTGATTTTACATGAATTAATGCATTTCTAAATCTTTTATTAATAAGTATGTAAATGCCGAGGTAGCTGGACTAAAATATTGACTTCTCGTCCATGATATAATACAAGTACCTCTTCAATCGGAGTGAGTTCGTCTGATAGCAACGGACACGGGTATTAGGTAAGGCTACTCCAAAAGCACACATTAATCCAGTGCACTAGAGGTAGTTACACAGGTGTGGACTACGCCTGAGTTCAAAGCCAGCGGTCGCCAAAAGAAAAGAAATAAAAATAAGAGACAAAAAAAAAAACATTCACTATCTACGTTTAATTTCTCTAATTAGTTTACGCCTTTCATTTGTTTCTTGAAAGATCATCTTATTAGTTTGAGAAGCCCGGGAAGGTTAACCCGGTCAACAAATGCCCTAGAAGTCGGATGTGTCGGCCTAACGGCGCAACAACTCAGCTCTGCTGTAAACAGGCACAACGCAATCAGATCCGGAAAAAAAAACTGGATGAACGAAGAAGAAGAAGTTTGAGAAGTCTCTCTCCCTCCCCCCCCCCCCCCCCCCCCAATTTCTCCCTGGAAACCGCTTAAAGTAAAGCACACAAATTGCCTCTCACCTGGCTTGCACTGTCTGACCCCCACAACACGTGTGTGGCGGGAACCCAGACATATGTGCCTTCAGAATCTACTGTCTGGGACTTCCCCCGCAGATTGGTTTGGGCGTGTGTCAGCGATGCCGCCCCTGGCGGTAAAACTGTCGTCAATTAATTACATTGTGAATCCGGGTAGGGTAGTGGTTTCTTAGTTTGTCTTCCGGGTACTCTGTGGATGATGTGTCTGCCGGGCACTCTATGGGTGATGTTTGCCGGGTACTCAGTGGGTGATGTGCCTGCCGGGTACTCAGTGGGTGATGTGTCTGCCAGGTACTCTCTGAGTGATGTGTCTGCCGGGTACTCTATGGGTGATGTGTATGCCGGGTACTCTATAAGTGATGTGTATGCCGGGTACTCTGTGGGTGATGTATAGGCCAGGCACTCACTGGATGATGTGTCTGCCAGTCACTTAATGGGTAATGTGTCTGACAGATACTCTATGGGTGATGTGCCTGCCAGTTATCTATGGGTGATGTGCCTGCAGGGTGGGTACTCTATGGGTGATGTGTATGCCGGGTACTCTGTGGGTGATGTGTAGGCCAGGCACTCACTGGATGATGTGTCTGCCAGTCACTTAATGGGTAATGTGTCTGACAGATACTCTATGGGTGATGTGCCTGCCAGTTATCTATGGGTGATGTGCCTGCAGGGTGGGTACTCTATGGGTGATGTGTATGCCGGGTACTCTCTAGGTGATGTGTATGCCGGGTACTCTGTGGGTGATGTGTAGGCCAGGCACTCTATGGATGTTGTGTCTGTAGGGTACTCTCTGGGTGATGTGTATGCCGGGTACTCTCTGGGTGATGTGTAGGCCGGGTACTCTATAGGTGATGTGTATGCCGGGTACTCTCTGGGTGATGTGTATGCCGGGTACTCTGTGGGTGATGTGTAGGCCAGGCACTCTATGGATGTTGTGTCTGTAGGGTACTCTCTGGGTGATGTGTATGCCGGGTACTCTCTGGGTGATGTGTAGGCCGGGTACTCTCTGGGTGATGTGTATGCCGGGTACTCTCTGGGTGATGTGTATGCCGGGTACTCTCTGGGTGATGTGTAGGCCGGGTACTCTCTGGGTGATGTGTATGCCGGGTACTCTATAGGTGATGTGTCTGCCGGGTAGTCTATGGGTGATGTGTCTGTCGGGTACTCTATGGGTGATGTTTGCCGGGTACTCTATGGGTGATGTGTATGCCGGGTACTCTCTGGGTGATGTGTATGCCGGGTACTCTATAGGTGATGTGTCTGCCGGGTACTCTCTGGGTGATGTGTATGCCGGGTACTCTATGGGTGATGAGTCTGCCAGGTACTCTCTGGGTGATGTGTATGCCGGGTACTCTCTGGGTGATGTGTATGCCGGGTACTCTATGGGTGATGAGTCTGCCAGGTACTCTCTGGGTGATGTGTATGCCGGGTAGTCTATAGGTGATGTGTCTGCCGGGTAGTCTATGGGTGATGTGTCTGTCGGGTACTCTATGGGTGATGTTTGCCGGGTACTCTATGGGTGATGTGTATGCCGGGTACTCTGTGGATGATGTATAGGCCAGGCACTCACTGGATGATGTGTCTGCCAGTCACTTAATGGGTAATGTGCCTGACAGATACTCTATGGGTGATGTGCCTGGCCTGCCGGGTGGGTACTCTGTGGGTGATGTTTATGCCGGGCACTCAGTGGGTGATGTGTATGCCGGGTACTCTATAGGTGATGTGTCTGCCATGTACTCTATGGGTGATGTGTCTGCCGGGTACTCTATGGGTGATGTTCCTGCCGGTTACTCTATGGGTGATGTGTCTGCCATGTACTCTATGGGTGATGTGTCTGCCGGGTACTCTATGGGTAATGTTCCTGCCGGTTACTCTATGGGTGATGTGCCTGCCGGGTGGGTACTCTATGGGTGATGTTTATGTCGGGCACTCAGTAGGTGATGTGTATGCCGGGTACTCTATAGGTGATGTGTCTGCCATGTACTCTATGGGTGATGTGTCTGCCATGTACTCTATGGGTGATGTGTCTGCCGGGTACTCTATGGGTGATGTTCCTGCCGGTTACTCTATGGGTGATGTGCATGCCGGGTGGGTACTCTATGGGTGATGTGTATGCCGGGCACAGTGTCATCATCATCATGTGCCATGCCAGTAAGCGTGGGCGGTCATGTTCTGCCATCTTATTCGATCATCAGAGTCGTGGATCAGTTCAGTGTTCGTGTCTCGATCATACCACGTGGCCAAGCCATCCAGGTATTTACTTCTCTACCCTCCCCTTGTTGTTTTCGCTTCTGCCAGGTGCTCTATGGGTGATGTGTATGTCTATGGGTACATCTATGGGTGATGTGTATGTCTATGGGTACATCTATGGGTGATGTGTATGTCTATGGGTACATCTATGGGTGATGTGTATGTCTATGGGTACATCTATGGGTGATGTGTATGTCTATGGGTACATCTATGGGTGATGTGTATGTCTATGGGTACATCTATGGGTGATGTGTATATCTATGGGTACATCTATGGGTGATGTGTATGTCTATGGGTACATCTATGGGTGATATGTATGTCTATGGGTACATCTATGGGTGATATGTATGTCTATGGGTACATCTATGGGTGATGTGTATGTCTATGGGTACATCTATGGGTGATGTGTATGCCGGGCACTCAGAGGGTGACACGGTCAATATGACACCGGCCGCCTTGGCATCCTATGATATGTCCTGCTACCTATTTAGGCTGGGTCGACCTGGGAGTCCAGGTCAAGTTCTGTTAACGTCCACCTGGTGGCGATTCGAACAGATGGCCACCGTGATGGTAGGCAAGCCGACTAACTAGCGTATACAGTTCGAATCCACATAAAGTATTTGCTGATGTCCTACCTGGACTATTTGACCACCAATCGAGGTTGCCCCCTCCCCCGCCTCCTTCCCCACCACCCTTTCATGAGTCACACCCCTTTTCAATGCACCTGTACTGTCATTGAGGACGAGGGATAGAAAGAGCGGAAAAGAAAGCCGCTGTACTAACGGCAACCAGTGCGATTAATCCGCCTATGAGTGACATTCAGTGCTTCTATATTTTATTTCAAATTACTTATTGCGAGAGCATAAAGGCAGTGGCGTAACTGCGTTCAAGTGGTTTGGGGAAAGTGCTTTGAGCAGAGAATTATTTGTTTGTTTTAGGCGCCAGAGTTATGGTTTAAAAAACTGCCAGAACACCACGTTACTAAATTATCTTTCTCACTTATCGTTGCCAATGTGTGTCTTTTGTTTTATTTGTAATGGGTGCAATTTGTTTTATTTACCCCGGGCGCCATCAATTCTAGTTACGCCTCTGGAGACACCATGTTTCCAGCTGGAATAGTTTCTGCGAGAGACCAGCCCAGGATGTCCTTCCCCCCACCGCCTACACTTGCAGCCAGGCGGGTTGATTAATCACGTTAGCCTATTGTTTTATTCTGTTGGCTCGGGTCATTCAGGACACCCGTCGACTATTGTTAAATGTGATGGTTAACAGCCTGACAGGACATGGTAAGGAGAGGTGTGCTGGTGGCGGATACTGACGTGGTGTATTCAAGTAATGTAATACATGCTTATAAGATGTATAACACACATGTGTGTAATATATATATATATATATATATATATATATATATATATATATATATATATATATATATATATATATATATATATATATATATATATATCCTTTGTGTGTGTGTGTGTGTGTATGTGGTAGGTATAGTGGGTGACACCTTGCAGTCTTGACAGACCAAAGTATGTGAGTTGGAATGTGGCCAATATTCCATCACAATGCCTGGGCAGAGCTTCAGAGAAACATGTGGTGCCCAAAGGAAATGTTCCCTCTCTCAGTCTTGTCTTGTGTTTTCCAGAGGAATGGGTAACAAATACGTCTGGCGCAAGGTAGGCTGCAGACGCTGGCGGCACAGCGTCAAACCTCCGAGACCTCCGAGAGCAGATGGCGAGAGGTGGCCAGACTCTGGAACCCAAGGGACCCGGCTTAGAAGTAGGTATAGTAGTATCTCTAAAAGAACTGGAGAGTTTGGCCATCATAGACCAGGACTTTATAAAGGGAGAATTCCAACTGCACATTGCAGTGGTAGAGGATGGGAAAATCACCACGTATGGCAATCGCAGTCCTGGGGACCGAGTATCCATCGGAATAAGTGGACAACTCTACAGCTGAGCTGAGCAGAGCAGGGCACACACTTGTCCTGACAATCTGATATGGCTGTCAAAGGCTGAGGTAAAAGACACCCTTTTGGATGTGGGAGACAAGGGGAAACCGCCACATTATCTACCCAAGACTTCATGACTAATGTCAATGCAATAGCTAAAATAAAGAGGATACATGAACAATAGGAAATGTTAAGGGTCTCAATTCACCAAACAAGCAATGAAATATTACCGGTGAGAAGCTAAAACGCTAAGAAAATATGGATGACTGAGGAAATCTGAAAGTTGATAGACAAAAGAAAACAGAATAAAAATGACAAGCAAGAGTGTTATCAGAAAAATAAACAAATAAGAAATAAATGTGTGAAGGCAAAAGAAAATTGGTTAAACGAGCATTGTAAGACAATTGAATTAAATTCTACTAAAGATACAACAAATGTGCACAGGCAAATCAGTGAGCTCATAGGAAGAAAAATAAGAGTAAATACAGGTTGTTTGAAATCAAAAAAGGGAACGATATTATTTGAAGGAAGGTGCTATAATGAATAGTTTAGTTTAGTTTAGTCGATGGATCAACATCACGGCACACGGTTTAACCCATAAGTGCTCCGTTTGCCTCCTAACTCAAACCTGAGTCTGGAGAAACTCAGCTCAATGCACGAACTCCGTTGCATCAGCGAGGATCCTGGAATACTTTGGGTAGATTTTTAACTCGAAATTTTGCCCGGGCAGCGCCGTTAGGCTACTCTTTTTCGATTTCCAACTGCCAAGGGATTTTTTACGTGCGCAACAAGCTATAATGAATAGGTGGAGATTGTATGATGGATATGATGGAGAAAGGGAAGAATTAACAGAAGAAAATAATTTACAAAGAAGACGCCGCTGACTCTGTCATGCATATGAAGAAAGCAAAAACAGCTGGGCCAGTTGGAATCACAATAGAAGAATTAGAATTACTCGGAGAATTTGGAGTAAATATATTAACCAAAATGTTGAATGATATTTACAGCAGTGGATATGTTCGATTTGTAAGTCACCTTCTCACAATACGAAGGAATGCAAATCGAAGGCTAAGAACCCTCACTTCGCGGCATGTCAAGTGACGTCAACGCAGGTGGACACTGACAATGCCAAGGTCGACAAGGAAGCTCGCCACCAGGAGAGCTCACTAAAGTCCGGAACTAGAAAATCTAGGACAGGGAAATGGTGCAAACACTGCAGGTCGAATACACACAATGATATTGACTGCAGGGGAAAGTCAGGAGACACTCAATTCGTCGTGTGCCCCGGAAAACCTAAGGTGGAGCCCACCGAACAGGTCGAGGCCGAAGGAGAGATACTTGTATGAAAGTTTATCGTGTACTATGTGTAAATACATGTGTCCTACTTGTATGAAAGTGTATCTTGTACTATGTGTAAATACATGTGTCCTACTTGTATGAAAGTGTATCTTGTACTATGTGTAAATACATGTGTCCTACTTGTATGAAAGTTTATCTTGTACTATGTCTAAATACATGTGCCCTACTTGTATGAAAGTTTATCTTGTACTATGTGTAAATACATGTGTCCTACTTGTATGAAAGTTTATCTTGTACTATGTCTAAATACATGTGTCCTACTTGTATGAAAGTTTATCTGGTACTATGTGTAAATACATTTGTCCTACTTGTATGAAAGTTTATCGTCTACTATGTATAAATACATGTGTCCTACTTGTATGAAAGTGTATCTGGTACTATGTCTAATTACATGTGTCCTACTTGTATGAAAGTTTATCTTGTACTATGTGTAAATACATGTGTCCTACTTGTATGAAAGTTTATCTTGTACTATGTCTAAATACATGTGTCCTACTTGTATGAAAGTTTATCTGGTACTATGTGTAAATACATTTGTCCTACTTGTATGAAAGTTTATCGTGTACTATGTATAAATACATGTGTCCTACTTGTATGAAAGTGTATCTGGTACTATGTGTAAATACATGTGTCCTACTTGTATGAAAGTGTCTCTTGTACTATGTATAAATACATGTGTCCTACTTGTATGAAAGTGTCTCTTGTACTATGTATAAATACATGTGTCCTACTTGTATGAAAGTTTATCTTGTACTATGTGTAAATACATGTGTCCTACTTGTATGAAAGTTTATCTTGTACTATGTGTAAATACATGTGCCCTACTTGTATGAAAGTTTATCTTGTACTATGTGTAAATACATGTGTCCTACTTGTATGAAAGTGTCTCTTGTACTATGTGTAAATACATGTGTCCTACTTGTATGAAAGTTTATCTTGTACTATGTGTAAATACATGTGTCCTACTTGTATGAAAGTTTATCTTGTACTATGTGTAAATACATGTGCCCTACTTGTATGAAAGTTTATCTTGTACTATGTGTAAATACATGTGTCCTACTTGTATGAAAGTGTCTCTTGTACTATGTGTAAATACATGTGTCCTACTTGTATGAAAGTTTATCTTGTACTATGTGTAAATACATGTGTCCTACTTGTATGAAAGTTTATCTTGTACTATGTGTAAATACATGTGCCCTACTTGTATGAAAGTGTATCTTGTACTATGTGTAAATACATGTGTCCTACTTGTATGAAAGTTTATCTTGTACTATGTCTAAATACATGTGTCCTACTTGTATGAAAGTGTATCTTGTACTATGTGTAAATACATGTGTCCTACTTGTATGAAAGTGTATCTGGTACTATGTGTAAATACATGTGCCCTACTTGTATGAAAGTTTATCTTGTACTATGTCTAAATACATGTGTCCTACTTGTATGAAAGTGTATCTTGTACTATGTGTAAATACATGTGTCCTACTTGTATGAAAGTGTATCTGGTACTATGTGTAAATACATGTGTCCTAATATTTTGATGTTGGCATCTGTGGATTAGAGGTTAATGACCGCCGTTTCACAATTCTCCGACATACCGAGTCCAGGCCTCGAAATTAGCCGCAAAGGGCTGGGGAGCAGATCTCCTTGCGTTGATTTTGATGCTATGCGTTTCGGCCCCTACAGAAAGCAAAAGCAAACAACCTGTCTTAACATTTCCTAGTGAATCACAAACAGCCAATAAACGCTTGTGAAAGATATGGAAATAAAGTGTGTTTAAGTTTGGTATACAAAATGTGTTGTTGACTTACACATCTCATAATGCAGCGGTTCTCAACCAGTGGAGAATCCCCCCCCCCCACCCAAGAGGGGAATTTTATGGTTTCGGGGGAGGGGGGGGGGGAATTAAGACATTGGCAGACTCAAAATGGCTTCAGGCACAATATCCTGGTTTTCTATTGAGCGTTTTGTTTGATGAAGCACAATTTTCTGGCATTCTGGTGTCGTGTATTAAGTGACAATTCTCTGACGTTTTAACTATTTGTTTATTGTAATATGATTACTTTGGTGTGTTAATAAAATATTGTGAATATAAAAAATGCACTTTTTGATGCTAACAATTTTGGATACAGAAGAGTGGGGGCGGTGGGGGGGGGGGGGGGGGTTCTTCATCGTTCGTTCGCTGGAAAAGGGGGGGGGGGTGACATTCTAACATATGGTAAAAGGGTGCATCGGCCAAAAAAGGTTGAGAAACACTGTTCTAGTGATGTGAAAGCCCCTCTTGCCTTCGACTTAACTGATCAAATACCATGGGATGATTCATCGTCTTAAGCAACTTCCCGCATTTGCCATGGACTTATATATCGCCGAAATGTTGTCATTGCATTATACAGGATGTTTGTAAAGTCTCTCTACCCTTTGTATGTTGAACAAAGTTGAAAAATTCGTTCTTCCGTTGATAACACAATTCTTTTTGGAGTACAAAGAATTACTCCAGCAGACGACAGCCATTCGCTGCATATTGCTTCACGAAGGACTGTATTCTTTGATGACAGCATGCACTTCATTTTTCACATTTATAATACACACAAAGTGTAGTGAGACTTTACAAACACCCGGTAATACATGTCTGCTACCATATTAACAACTTTTACGTCATAACTATGACTACTTCCAATTTTTCGCCATCTATTTTTGTTGACTCCAAACTTACTTATTGTTGACATTGAATATGTTAATAATATTATGATCTCAGTGGCTTTTCATGTTTCAAGTTCCCTTGTAATACAATTCTAAACACAAGAACATGACCGACAACACGTGCGAAAGCAATTACACAGCCTTACGAAAATTAATATAAACATTGAAACAAATTGAGTTTCCTCTCTGCGCCCAGAACCCAAACCATTAAGTGCAGTCTCACTTCCCGAAATTATATAAAGCGATCTCACTGATACACTGCATAAACAGAAAAACGTGCACAAAATAAACATGGCGTTCCCTCAACGTTAGCTAACCTGTTACTAGATTTTTTAACGCGATCTTCTTACTATCGTGATCTTTAATTTGTTACATCAACACGAAATCTGACAAAAGTAAACGACTGGTTCTTCGGATTTTAAAAATCATCACAGGATATCCAAAAAAAAAAAAAAAAAAAATAAAAAAATTGAGTAAACCAATTTAAAATACGTTATGTAAACACCTGAAGAAAATGCACATAAAAATCTAAAGATATAAAATAGTAGAACTCAATTAAAGACGGGTGATTTGTCGGTTAAAGGAAGTTTCTGTTTTGGCTTCAAAAAATGATTAGCTAGCAATTAAGGGAAAATCTGTACAAGGAATAGGTTAATCAAAAAGACGATAAACGGGAGAATTAATTAGTTCTGTTCTTTGATGAAGGACAGATTATTACAACCCTAAGTTTTTATAGACACTGCGATTTTCTTTCTTTCTTTCTTTCATTCTTTCTTTCTTTCTTTCTTTCTTTCTTCCTTCCTTCCTTCCTTCTTCTTCTTCCTCTTCCTCCCCATCCTTCATCTTCTTCTTCTTCGTCTTCTTCTTCTTCTTCCTCTTCTTCTTCTTCCTCTTCTTCTTCTTCTTCTTCTTCTTCTTCTTCTTCTTCTTCTTCTTCTTCTTCTTCTTCTCCTTCTTCTTCTTCTTCTTCTTCTTCTTCTTCTTCTTTGCGCCGTCTCTGTTATGCTATTCATCGTCAGGCTGTGAGCAGCATTCCGTAAATGTGCTGTGCAATTTGATGTTTGTTGACTCTTCTATTCCCTTACTTCTCCACAAGCGTAGGCTGCCTGTTTTATTATTTCGCTTGATTTACAAGCCAGTGTGGCCCGTTGTTTAGAGATAGACTTGGTACATGATCGAACCTTTTCACTCACTGTCTTTCTATAACATTCATTACCAATATTGTCCTGGAGTGCTTCGTGACGTCATAGTTTCATTTTATGTTTCTTCTTATAGTATGTAACATGATGTGTAACATTTCATCTCTCTTGTTATGTATATTCCTCTGTTACTTTTGTTGCCTAGTTCTGGGACTGATAGCATAAAGCTATTTGTAAAACAGTGCTGAAAATAGACTGTTTTCTGGTTAATTATATGATAATGAGGGGGGAGTTAGTGCGGTTGAAAGGAGAGTACGCTGATATTGTATTTAACGCCATGGGCTAGGGTTCGATACATGCATTCGTCGTCCGCTAACAGAGGGAAAGACTACTCCCCGTACATTCAGGTCTACACATTGTGAGGGTCCTGTTATATCACTGACCCATGCAAGGTACTAGCTTTGGGGTTTTTGTATGTTTTTCTGGTATACTATTTTTAGGAAGTGTGCTAACAGTGTACTTTTTCTGGCACTTGTTGCATAATGATGTTGGGAAAATAGTGCTAACAGCATACGTTTTCTGGCACTTGTAGCATAATGATTTTGGGAAAATAGTGCTAACTATATACTTTTTCTGGCACTTGTAGCATAGTGATGTTGTGAAAATAGTGCTAACAATATACGTTTTCTGGCACTTGTAGGATAATGATGTTGGGAAATTAGTGCTAACAATATACTTTTTCTTGCACTTGTAGCATAATGATGTTGGGATAATAGTGCTAACAATATACTTTTTCTGGCACTTTTAGCATAAAGATGTTGAGAAGATGGTTCTGACAGTATACTTGTGCAAGCACTTTTAACATAATGATGTTGGGAAGATGGTGCTAACAGCATACGTTTTCTGGCACTTGTAGCATAATTATGTTGGGAAGATGGTCCTCACAGTATACTTTTTCTAGCACTTGTGGATTAATGATGTTGGGAAGATAGTGCTAACTTTATAATTTGTGACATTTGTAGCATAATATTGTTGGAAAGATGGTATTAATGACTTTTTGAGACTTATTGATACATGCTATGCTTATTATTCCAGGTTATTTAGTTTACTTAGGATCAAGACGAGTAAGAGTGATGGAGTGCTAACCTCGATAGGTAGGTATCATCTCTTAAACGATGTCATGTAATGTGAGATTGTTTATTCCGAATAATGATAAACATTATTTGTAAACATACCTCCTATAGACCGTAGATCTAGCTGAAAGACAGATTTCCTGGGAAATTATGTGGTGGTTTCCCTTGGACTTCAACATCTAAGCAAGCGATTTCTAGACAAGAACTCAGATGTTTTTCAGCTTGTCTTCTCATTGTCCACGCTTCACATTCATACATGTAAATGCATGTGTCCTAATATTGTGATGCTGGCATCTGTGGATTAGAGGTTAGTGACTGCAGTTTCAACATTCACCGACATACTGGATCCAGGGCTCGACATCAACCGCAAGCGGTTGGGGAGCAAATCGCTTTGCGTTGATTTTCAAGCTATGCGTGTTGGCTTTTCAGAAAGCAGTGAACCTATAATTTGTCTGCAAACTATTCTTGACACTGTGGCAGAGGAGGACAATGAGAAGGGTAAACAATAAACATTAGCGAAACCCAATGCCTGGTACTTTCCTGGGACGCAGGCATTTTAGTTTGCCTTATATACGGTAAAGACATCGATTTTGATGAAGAATGACTTGCGCGATGAATTTGATTAAAGTGAAGAAGAGTTGCACAATTCGCCGACCAAACTATCTCGCCTGAGTCCATCTGAATCCGGTGGCAAAGCAAGTCGAGACGACTGGAGACGAATACGGATGCAGTGGATGACCAGGGCGCTCTTCGTGTCTTGCGTGCTCATTATATGCTACAGCGATTTGCAGGTAAACGCCGTCTTTCCCGTTGAATCATCAATGATTTCCTCCACGCAGTCTGTCAAATGCTGGATTCACATGCTGGGTGGGCATACTCTAGTTCACCGATTGGTCACGATGGACTGTGGAGCACATTTTTTGATGACAGCATGCACTTCATTTTTCACATTTGTAATACATACAAAGTGTAGTGAGACTTTACAAACACCCGGTAATACATGTCTGCTACCATATTAACAACTTTTACGTCATAACAATGACTACTTCCAATTTTTCGCCATCTATTTTTGTTGACTCCAAACTTACTATTTGTTGACATTGAATATGTTAATAATATTATGATCTCAGTGGCTTTTCATGTTTCAAGTTCCCTTGTAATACAATTCTAAATACAAGAACATGACCGACAACACGTGCGAAAGCAATTACACAGCCTTACGAAAATTAATATAAATATTGAAACAAATTGAGTTTCCTCTCTGCGCCCAGAACCCAAACCATTAAGCGCAGTCTCACTTCCCGAAATTATATAAAGCGATCTCACTGATACACTGCATAAACAGAAAAACGGGCACAAAATAAACATGGCGTTTCCTCAACGTTAGCTAACCGGTTCACATAATTTTTAACGCGATCTTCTTACTATCGTGATCTCTAATTTGTTAAATCAACACAAAATCTGATAAAAGTAAACGACTGGCTCCTCGGCTTTTAAAAATCATCACAGGATATCAGCACACACACAAAAATGTGTAAACGATTATAAAATACGTTATGTAAACACCCGAAGAAAATGCACATAGAAATCTGAAGGTATAAAATAGTAGAAATCAATTAAAGACGGGTGATTTATCGGTTAAATGAAGTTTCTGTTTTGGCTTTAAAAAATGATTAGCTGGCAATTAGGGAAAAAAACTGTAGAAGGAATCAGTTAATCAAAAGACGATAAACGGGAGAATTAATTAGTGCTGTTCTTTGATGAAGGACAGATTATTTCAGCCGTAAGTTTGTATCGAAACTACGATTTTCTTTCTTTCTTTCTTTCTTTCTTTCTTTCTTTCTTTCTTTCTTTCATTCTTCTTCTTCTTCTTCTTCTTCTTCTTCTTCTTCTTCTTCTTCTTCTTCTTCTTCTTCTTCTTCTTCTTCTTCTTCTTTCTACTGCTTCTTCTTCCTCTTCTCCGTCTTCCTCTTCTTTTTCTTCATCTCTCCTTCCACCTCCTCCTCCTCCTCCATGTATGAAATTAGCAATGAAGATATCTCTTCTTCTTCTTTTTCTTCTTCTTCTTCTTCTTCTTCTTCTTCTTCTTCTTCTTCTTCTTCTTCTTCTTCTTCTTCTTCTTCTTCTTCTTCTTCTTCTTCTTCTTTTTCTTCTTCTTTGCGCCGTCTCTGTTATGCTATTCATCGTCAGGCTGTGATCAGCATTCTGTAAAGGTGCTGTGCAATTTGATGTTTGTTGACTCTTCCCTTCCCTTACTTCTACACAAGGAAATCGAAAAGAAGAGTAGCCTAACGGCGCTGCCCGGGCAAAATTTCGAGTTAAAAATCTTCCCAGAGTATTTCAGGATCCTCGCCGGTGCTACGGAGTTCGTGCACTGAGCTGAGTTTCTCCAGACTCAGGTTTGAGTTAGGAGGAGAACGGAGCACTTATGGGTTGCACCCGTGTGCTGTGATGTTGATCCGTCGACTAAAACTTAAAAAAAAAACTAAAACTTCTCCACAAGTGTAGGCTGCCTATTTTATTATTTCGCTTGATTTACAAGCCAGCATGGCCCGTTGTTTAGAGCTAGACTTGGTACATGATGGAACCTTTTCACTCACTGTCTTTCTATAACATTCATTACCAATATTGTCCTGGAGTGCTTCGTGACGTCCTAGTTTCATTTTCTGTTTCTTCTTATAGTATGTAACATGATGTGTAACATTTCATCTCTCTTGTTATGTATATTCCTCTGTTACTTTTGTTGCCCAGTTCTGGGACTGATAGCATAAAGCTATTTGTAAAACAGTGCTGAAAATAGACTTTTTTCTGGTTAATTGGATGATAATGAAAGGGGGGGGGGGGAGTTAGTGCGGTTGAAAGGAGGGTACGCTGATAATGTAATTAACGCCATGAGCTAGGGTTCGATAACTGCATTCGTCGTCCGCTAACAGAGGGAAAGACTGGTCCCCGTACATTCAGGTCTACACATTGTGAGGGTCCTGTTATATCACTGATTCATGCAAGGTACTAGCTTCGGGCTTTTTGTATGTATTTCTGGCATATTATTTTTAGGAAGATAGTGCTAACAGTGTACTTTTTCTGGCGCTTGTAGCATAATGATGTTGGGAAAATAATGCTAACAGCATAAGTTTTCTGGCATTTGTAGCATAATGATGTTGGGAAAATAGTGCTAACAATATACTTTTTCTGGCACTTGTAGCATAATGATGTTGGGAAAATAGTGCTAGCAATATACTATTTCTGGCACTTGTAGCATAAATATGTCGAGAAGATGGTTCTGACAGTATACTTGTGCAAGCACTTTTATCATAATGATGTTGGGAAGATGGTGCTAACAGCATACGTTTTCTGGCACTTGTAGCATAATTATGTTGGGAAGATGGTCCTAACAGTATACTTTTTCTAGCACTTGTGGATTAATGATGTTGGGAAGATAGTGCTAACTTTATACATTGTCTGACACTTGTAGCATAATATTGTTGGAAAGACGGTATTAATGACTTTTTGAGACTTATTAACACATGTTATGCTTATTATTCCAGGTTATTTAGTTTACTTAGGATCAAGGACGAGTAAGAGTGATGGATTGCTAACCTCGATAGGTAGGTATCATCGCTCAAAAGATGTCATGTAATGTGAGATTGTTTATTCCGAATACTGATAAAAATTATTTGTAAACGTACATATAGACCGTAGATCTAGCTGAAAGACAGATTTCCTGGGAAATTATGTGGTGGTTTCCCTTGGGCTTCAACATCTAAGCAAGCGATTACTAGACTAGAACTCACATGTTTTTCAGCTTGTCTGCTCATTGTCCACGCTTCACATTCATACATGTAAATACAAGTGTCCTAAGATTGTGATGCTGGCATCTGTGGATTAGAGGTTAGTGATTGCAGTTTCCGGTACAAATGGCGACGAAGTGACGCGTTTATTCTTCGGGGAGACGCTGTTTAGTGTATTCCTGTGGATTATATGATGTTATTTCGTATTCGTTTATTGGAAGTGTTCAAAAGAAGAAGGCATGTGGTGGATGATATTTTGAGGGCAGCCGACAGATATTTGTGTTGGTTATGGTCTTAAGTTTCGCGACGGCAGGCAGAGGATCTCTTTCGTGAGACAATGGCTGCGCCAACCAGACCAGTACGGTTACTTCCATAGAGGAAAGCACCGGCAAACTACCTCTTAAAAAATGACTAGTACATTATGATTTGCCGAAAGACTGATCGTCGCAAGACAAGGACAGAGACATTAAAATTAGCAACATGGAACGTTAGGACGTTAAACGACGACGAAAAATTAGAGAACATAAAACAAGAAATAGAAAGAGAAAAGAAATTAATATTTTAGGGATGTGCGAAACGAGATGGACTGGACCAGGCATCAAGATAGATGAAGATTTTAAAATTATTTATTCTTGAGGTGAAGATCGACAAATGGGAGTGGCAATTATTTTGGACCGGAAAACATCAAAATCTGTTCAAGGATATTGGGCCGTGTTGGACAAAGTTCTACTAGTTAAATTGAGTGGCAGACCTTTTAGCATAAATGTTATTCAAGTATATGCCCCAACAGGAGAATCCAGTGAAGATAGTGTAGAGGAATTTTATAATGACATAGAGTCTGCCTTGCAGAAATGTAAAAATTCAGAAATAAACATCATAATAGGGGACTTCAATCAAAAGTAGGAAATCAAGGTGATAGAAACACAGTGGGAAACTATGGTTTAGGAGAGAGAAATGAAAGAGGATACAGACTCGTAGAGTGGGCAAAAAAAAAAAGGAAATTATTGTAGGAAACACTTGGTTTAAGCAACACCCTAGAAGATTATGGATTACATGGAGGAGTCCTGATAGCAGGATCAGAAACCAGATTGACTACATTCTGATTAGCAGAAGATTTAGAAACGCACTAACAATAGCAAAAACAGTTCCCAGTGCTGATTGTTAAAGTGACCGCAGACTACTTACAGGAACACTGAGGATAAAGTTGAAGAAAGTCAAGTAAATACAAAACAAATTCAACATAGAAGTACAGAACAGATTTGATATATTGTCTGATCTAGAGATATTATTCCAGGATGTGGATGATCAATGGGAAATGTTGAAGAATTCAATCAGTTTGGCTGCAGAAATAACTATTCCAATATTAAAGAAGATGGGTGGTGAGAAATGGATGACAGAAGAAATTTTACACCTAATGGAAACAAGAAGACTCAACAAAAATAATTCTGCCAAATATTAAATTCACAGACAAGTCAGAATATTATGTAAGGAGGCAAAAGAAGCATGGCTTGAGGAAACGTGCTTAGACATTGAAAAACAAAACAACAGTCAAAATACCAAAAGAATTCAGGAATTTACTAATAAAAGAACAAGTACATCAACAGGCTGTCTAAAAACTAAAGATGGCAAAACCATAATAGAAAAAGATCAGATTCTACATGTATGGACAGATTATGTGAAAAACCTGTATAATGATAACAGAGAGGAACAGTATGATATTAGATTTAATAATGAAGGACCACCCATTTTGAAGAAGGAGGTTCGAAATGTTCTTAAGCATATGAAAGCTGGCAAGGCCCCCGGTGCAGATAACATCACAACAGAAATGATTAAAGCTTTAGAAGAATTTGGATTAGAGCAAGTCACCAGACTGCTGAACACATTATATGATACCCGAGATATACCTTCTGAATTATATAACTCTGTATTTATTGCAATTACAAAGAAATCAGGAGCCTCGGAATGTGATCAACATAGAACAATTAGTATAATGAGTCACATCACAAAGATGTTGCTACGAATTATCATGCAAAGAGTGAGGAAGAAAATACAATATGAAATAGGGGAAGAACATTGTGGGTTTGTAGAAGGAAAGGGTTTAGTAAATGTTGTGTATATGCTGCGAACAGATATTGAACGGTTGGGGAGCAGATCGCCATGCGTTGATTTTCATGATATGCGTGTTGGCTTTCCAGAAAGCAATGGACCTATAATTTGTCTGCAAACCATTCTTGACACTGTTACAGACGAGGACAATGAGAAGGGTAAACAACAAACATTAGCGAAACCCAATGCTTGGTATTTTCCTGGGACGCAGGCATTTTAGTTTGCCTTATATACGGTAAAGACATAGATTTTGACGAAGAATAACTTGCGTGATGAATTGGATTAAAGTGAAGAAGTGTTGCACAATTCGCCGACCAAACTATCTCGCCTGAGTCCATCTGAATCCGGTGGCAAAGCAAGTCAAGACGACTGGAGACGAATACGGATGCAGTGGATGACCAGGGCGCTCTTTGTGTCTTGCCCACTCATTATATTCTACAGCGATTTGCAGGTAAACGCCGTCTTTCCCGTTGAATCATCAACGATTTCTTTCGCGCAGTCTGTCGAATCCTGTCTTCACATGCTGGGTAGGCATACTCTAGTTCACCGATTGGTTTGACGCCGAATCGGTTACCATCGCCTGGTTTTGCCGGACGTTCACAGCCGGTGCCCCAGGGGTGGTTATTGTTTGTCCATCACTAATGATGATGACCATCCAGTTCATCCAGTTGGGTTGAAAGTATGGAGTCATGAGTTCTAAGATGGCTGATAAGGCCTATTGTGGCTCGAAATGTTCTTTTACAATGTGGGTAAAGAATGCTTGACCTTCCAGGAGGAGGATCTCCTGCAGTGGTTTTTCTTTCCAGCCTTTTCTTCACAGCCCTTGCAGTCCTGTTTGCTTCACAAGTGACTGTACCCTTGCGTAATGATGTACGCCACGAATTTCGGTCTTTGGCAGCAGTCTCCCAAGTGTCATGATGAATTCCAAAAACTTTTAGTGCGATCTTCAGAGTGTCTTTAAAGCGCTTCCTCTGGCCGCCCTGGGATCGTTCATCACAACGCAACTTGCCGTAAAAAAAAAATCGTTTAGGGAGCCTGTAATCTGGCATGCGAGTCAAGTGACCAGCCCAGCAATCTGATTCTTCATTAGTACAGTGTGGATACTGGGCATGGACGCTCTATCTAGGACTTCAGTGTCTGGGATCTTGTCTTGCCATTTAATCTTCATTAGCTTCCTAAGGCAGACTGTGTGGAAGTCACCACCCAGGGGTGGTAAAGACATAACAGCATACACGTCAATCATTTTCAATATCTAGGCAACACAGTGACATCTGACGGAAGGTGAGACACGATATAAAGACAAGAATCGCCATATCCAGATATCCTTTACACAAAAACGAACACACACACACAAAAACTTTGCAAAAAAAAAAGAAGAATAAATTCATGTATTGTAAATACAAGTTTCATGTGCCATGACGATAAGCGTGGAAGGTCATCTTTCGCCATCTCACGCGATCGCCGGTGTAGTGGATTAGCTCTGTGTTTTTGTTTCGATTATGCTATATGGCAAGCCATCCTGGTATTCACACACAAAAAATCAATAAATTAAATGGTTTAGCCGCCTCACAAGAATGCCCTAATGCCATTTACCACAAAGAGCCACGTTGAAGTAATATGATGAAACTTATCAAGAGAAACATCACATAAAAGAACCACCTAAGAGAAATGAAATACAATCTACACAGCGCACTGGAAAGAGCGCTTAAAAGATCTCTACAGCTCACCCAACACTACATTGAGGTAAAAAGAGGAAGAAGCAGAAGAGCTCCTGTGTCCATTTAGCATAAAACAGGTACCAGAATTGTCGATAAAGGCGGCCGATCGATATTGACCGCATCGCCAATCAAGTGTTGATCGGCCTAAAAGTATGGTACCACCATCATATACCCAATACGCCATATGGCGCAACAAAAGAGCCGCCAATTACGTTACTTACCACAAGGCAGCGTACTTACCCAAGCAAAGTGAAAGGTTGTTAAAGGCACAGAAAGTAGTTCATAATCAAACGGATGCAGCCATCGGGGAAAACAAGAGGAAACTACCACATATTCTGCTTGAAGATAATATCACGATTGCCGTAGATAAAACAAAGATCTGACTAGGGTGTTTGTCCATCAAGAATGATGATGACCATTGATTTCATCCAGTGAGGTTGAAGTTGGATGGAGAATCACTTGCGCGATGAACTGGATTAAAGTGAGGAAAAGTTGCGAAATTAGTCGACCACACTCTCTCGTCTGAGTCCATCTGAATTCAGTGGCACGACAAGTCAAGACGACTGGAGACGAATACTGGTGCAGTGAATGACTAGGGCGCTCTACGTGCCTTGTCGTGCTCATTACATCCCACAACGCTTTGCACGTAAACACCGCCTTGCCCGTTCAATCATCAATGATGTCTTCCCCGCAGTCTGCCGAATCTGGTCTTCACATGCTGGGTCGGCATACCCTAGTTCACCGATTGGTTTGATGCCGAATCGCTTACCCTCGCCTTGTTGTACACAGCCGTTGCCCGGGGGTGGCTGCTGTCGCATGCTGACAGCTACCAGGAGCCACAGGCGTGATCTGACTGTGAGACCCCCGACTCCGTATTAACTTTGCTAACCTTGCAGGAGGAGAAGAACATCTATCGCAGCTTGAGAGGAGAGCGTTGTTTCGCACAGGGTTTGAAAAAATGATGGTGATGATGATGAGAGAAACGTACGGGCGGCTAGGTAGATGGGTGCTTAGTTTGGTATATCGTACTATACTATACTATACTATACTATACTATACTATACTATACTATACTATACTATACTATACTATACTATACTTGACACATAGAACACTTAACTGTTTGAATCCTCATATTACAATTGATGTTGTCCGTCCATATATGTGATGTGAATGAACTGCCACACTGTTCTCAATTTTAAGAAATCAAGACACAGAACTCAATTTTTTACACGATCGTTAAGATACTTGATTTATGTGCCCTTATTCTTTGATCGAGAGCCGCGTTAGCGAAGTGGTTAGCACACATGTCTGCCGCCCCGGTGATCAGAGGTTCGAGTTTCCCTTGAGGCTTGATATCTTTGTTAGGTGGCCTGGGCTGTCAGGTCGACTCACTTTAAACGGATTTAAGAAAATATCGCGAGAAGTTAAGGCGGCCGGATGGTTACTGGTCTTAATCATTTGAGATTACCAACATATACTCAATTCGTTAAAAAAATTGTTTTTTTTTAGTTGTATATCCTTTACAGGACGTTGCGGTCAACACCAGCATTTTTTACTGTTGTGATCTCTTGGCAAGTTTAAGTTCAGTAGTTTGCCATTGCTTTCTGAACGACCAGCACCCATACCATTTCGTAAAAATCCAACGCAAAGCGGTCTGCTGCAAAATCGCGCCCAGATGTGTTTCGAACGCTGTTATACAGGATCACGAACCGCGTCCGTAAACCTTCGCCCCGGAGCCGGCACTCAATTCGTAGCATGCCATAAAAACCTTGCACCTGGACTTATTCTTGTTTCCTTGTTATTGTTATTCTAGTTTGTTTTCGTCTGTTTCTGTCAGATCCTGCACTATTATGTCTTTCTATATTAACAATCTTCAGCGCTCTATTACGTCTTTGAAAAAATATTGCAAGATGAAAATTAAAGTTGCTTGAAAGGCGCGAGAATGTCATCTGCGCAACATAAAATAGAAACAGTGTATTTTGCATAAATATCCTTTATCTGATGTAACAATGGATACTATATACCCTTGCTGTAACCCAGAGTTGTTAAACGTTACTGGTACAAATCTAATGCAGTACGTTATCCAAGCAATGAGGAGCAGAAGCAGCAGCAGCAGAAGCAGCACATAAAGATGAAGCTGTAGAAGGATGACGACAAGAAGTCGTGAATCTTCTAATTCAAGACTACTCAGTACGACTTACCTGAAGGGGCTTCTCATATTTGAGGCCTGAAATACCTGCCACTTGGAGTAGATTATGTATATTGAGAGTCACATGCGCTTGACATTCGTAGATTTCCTTTACAAAATGTAATCTATTGTCTTGGTTTAATTCTTTGCAGATTGAAGTCCAAGCAAAGACTGAAATAAATTAGTTTTGGGTGACATTTTAGACATGTCTGCCACAGTGGACCTTCCAGCTCTGACAATCGAGACACCCGTAGCTCATCTCGGCTCTCCTAGAACGCCAATGAAGGCCATGTCTAGAAGCTCACAAGGCACCCAAGCTCTAGATATCAGACCTGTTTGTCCGGCGTTAAGTTTTGTCCTGAAACCTCGAAATGGTAAGAACATTTGCTACTCAACTTTGAGGGCTGGGCTCCATGCCAGTGAGTATCATGCACCCCCAGAGCTGGTCAGCTCACTACTTGACCCAGGGTGTTTTCATGACGAAACAGTTGTGTCCTCTTCCGTAATGGCCAAGCTTCTTATCGGCGAAGACGACACAGAGACTAAGGAATACTCGAAACTACTTCAGCCTTTGGATGAACAAACACCTGAGTTGGCCGAGGAAGAATGTTCTCCAGTCAAGTGCGGTGTTCTGAAGGATGATTCTAGAACATTTGCTGTAAGCTCAAGCCTGTTGATTCAACATTTAACTAAAAGTTCAGCATTTACTCATGGCTCTACAAAGAACGGTAACGCTTGTTCTCCGGTGGAGACGGGAGATAACCGTGCGAATAATTGTCTCCATGACAATGAGAATATTCTCTCGACGGTTATTGAGGATGATGACGGAGAATTGTCAGATATAGACGATGATGAGATTGAATGTGGAGAGTGCAGTAAAATATTTTATAATATTCAGTCATACATGGACCACACTTGCTGTAGACTTCCCGAGGCACCAAAGACAACAGTTGTAGATAATGTCCCACAAGTTCACCCTGCAATGGACAGATTCACCGATGGATTGTCCACTAATGACTCTGTCAGATTTCTCGGCAAGATTATTTTCACTCCGAGCGGGTCAGCATACGTTATAGAAGACATGACCATAGACAGAAACATGTTAGCACAGCTTGAAAACTCCATTAGTCGTGTTGATCATGGGTCGGTTGGCGTTACTGATTCTTGCGTGCCTCAACTGTCCAGTGTGATCTTCTTTCCAAAGATGAACTCGTCTCTGATAACTTCACCAAACCAGAATACACCGCATCAGTTAGAACGCTCAGTTTTAAATAACCCCTTTTATGGTTATCATGTCTTTGATATCGGAACTGTTGGGACTAAAGACATTCTGCAGTCATTGTTGTCGGCTCAGGTTCGCCAGCAAGTCCCACAACCAGTTGTCATGTGTTTTATATGTAGACTGATCTTCCATGAAACAGAATCCTTTTTACGTCATGCTAAATGTGATCATTCTGTTGACGTTACTGAAGATAAACGATCACTGCTGGTTCGTTTTAATAATTCTGTTGTATGTCATGCGGGAGGCAGCGACAAGCGACCACAGTTCTCCGTGTTGTTTCCAATGGAGGATTTGTGTGTAGAGCCTCGTGCTCGGGATAGTTCTTCAAAATCGTGCCGCAGAAAGTTGGCGGACTTTGTTACCAACAGACGATCCTCTGATTGTGAAAGAAGATTGTCCTTTAGTGACAGCAGGGGACATTCTTTCACGTCAACAAATAACATCTCCAGGGCTTTGGATGACAGCATGCTCCAAGTAAATTTTACTCCGGGTGGTGGGTGGAAATCAGACTTAGGTTCGGCTAACCCATCTCACCCATCGTTTGCTGCTGAACACACAACGACAAAGGAGAACTGTCCACGAATGTCTTCACCCGCTCCGTCCGTTATGGCAGGTTGGTATGCATTACCTTCTGCTGTTACTCCTGAAAACTTAACGTCTGCAGATTCCTGTGCCGCTTCAGGAACCGACAATTCTCGCACAGTTACACAAACCGCCTTGACATGTTGCACGTCGTCACTTCCTGTAACGAGAGCACCTGTCACCGCATCAAGTATCTGTTCATTGGCATTGTCATCTTTATCTTCAAGTCACTCTGCTTCTGTGAATAATCAAATAGATGACCCGTTTTCAACAAATACAGTGTTCTCTACTTCAAGTTGTCTCCACTTGCCTGGTTTCTCATGTACATGCGAGCAGACCTCCCAAGAAAGAATTGACGCCTTAGAAGGTCCACACTATGACATTGCTTTAGATTCTGCTCTTTATCTAGGGCATAGCTCAGCTCTCACTCACACCAGAAACTCTTGCAAGACTCTGAAGTGCCCAAAGTGCAACTGGCATTACAAGTATCAAGAGACCCTGGACATCCACATGAAGGAGAAGCATCCAGACAACGATGCTCAGTGCGTCTATTGCTTAAATAATCAAAGTCACCCTAGACTGACTAGAGGCGAGTCATACGCGTGTGGGTACAAACCCTACAGATGCGAAGTCTGTAACTACTCCACCACCACCAAAGGTAACCTCAGCATCCATATGCAGTCTGATAAGCACATCAACAACATGCAAGATCTGGTCTCCAGCAGTTCTGGGTGTCAAATACTTTCTCAACACCCCCACACTAACCATTCCCCGTTAGTGACATCAACTGTTAGTTTTCACAACAGCATCATGTCTTCATCTACAAACGAGACGCAGCCAAAGAGCCTCAAACAGAAGCAATCTTTCAGGTGTGATATATGCAACTACGAGACTTCACTGGGCCGAAACCTACGTATACACATGACCAGCGAGAAACATACTCACAATTTGTTTGTTTTGAGTCAGGGCATCAGCCATCTAACCCATGATGCAAATCTCAGCCAGGTGAATAACCTACTGGCCAACAGTAATCACGAACAGCCCGGGCAATTATCAGCATTTCGCCATCTTCCAAATCCTTTGTTCCATAATGGCAGCTCAAACTTTATAGAATCAGCTTCGTCTGGTTGCTCTCTTCTCACCCATCAAACACTTACTTGTCCGACCCAGAAAAATGGGTTGGACCCACGTAAGAGAACGTCTTCAAGGAAAGACTCAGATGTGATGTTCACATGCTGCATCTGTAACAAATACGGCTCAGATCAATTAGAGGATGTACACAGCCACATCCAGTATGAGAGAACCACTTTAGACAACTTCGATTATCACATGTCATTCACCGATGGTGACTACTCCTGCAGTCTCTGCAGTTACAAAACGCATCTGAAGGCCAACTTCCATCTTCACTGCAAGACTGACAAACATCTCCACAAGCTGCAGACGTTTAATCACATCCTAGAAGGCGGACCAGGGAACGAATGGAAGCTCTCTTGCCCCGACTTCCCGTGGCAGATTTGCTGCAACCCCTGCGGATTTTATGCAAATTCAATTCATAATATGCAGCTTCATGTCAGTAACTCTGAGCACGTTGCCAGGGCCAGCATATTCAGACACCTCCAGATGTTGGAGCTATCAGCTGCAGCCCCTACTGTTGGGAACCTCCATTACTACCATTGCACATTATGTGCAGTCAGTGTGCGCACCAAGCAACAGCTGATTGCCCACTCCAGAACTCCACAACACCAAAGCCAGGAAGAACCTGGAAACCCACATCAGGGACAAAACTGTAATGTCTACCTTCTGAAGGAGATCTTAGTGGGAGAAGATGCTGATTTCCTACACGAACGTAAGTTGTTTTATTCATCATCATCATCATCATCATCATCATCATCATCATCATCATCATCATCATCATCAAGTGCCATGCTAGCTGGTGTAGGCGTTCATGACTCTCCTCATATATCGGTCTGTGGTGTTCTGGACCAACTCTTTTGCTGATATCCTCCATGCCACCGTCTCAATCCACCCAGCATCATTTCTCTTGGTCGGCCTCTGCCTCTCTTCCCCTCGATCTTTCCAGTCGTCACGATGTTCTTCAGTGCCTCTCTTCTCATCACATGACCAAAGAAAGCTGCTTGTCTTTTTCTTATTGTTCTATATAATGTTCTAGTTGCATTAGCCTCTTTCAAGCAATCGTTAGTTACTTTGGCAGTTCAGGGAATTCGCAATATTCGTCTTACGAATCACATCTCTGTTGCTTCCAACTTTGCTTATTTCATACATTAAATGAGAAAACAAAAAGTTAGGTGCATGTTCTTTACAGGACATTGCAATCGACCCTTTCATATATTGGCTGTTTCTGATGTATTCGGAAATTGTAGTTATGTTATTCGTCATTGCTTTCTGAATGGCCGATACCTCATACCATCAAAATCCACGCAAAGTGGTCCGCTTCCAATTCGCCCGCAACTGATATCGAACCGCCCACTCGGTATATCGGGAAACAATGACAGAGCTTTCTGTTGAGTTGAGTTGAGCTGAATTGAGTTGAGTTGAGTTAAGTTGAGATCAAAACCGACATCACTGGACTCAGGACATTCCCATACGCGCTCATGCCCCTTGTTCAACGGCAAGCTAAGAGTCACACTACTAATCATTCCCACAGCTATCTGACTGAAAGTTCTCCTGGTCTTCCCTCTCACTTTTGAGATTCTACCAGAACCCCAGCCGATTCCCTGCAATATTATTCTTTCCACATACGGGTTCTCATCTGTTCCCCCCCCCCCCGCATTCTTCACTTGGTTCCATAGGCGACCTTTCTCTTGTCCAAGGGTAATCTACCAACAAGAGCTTCCTGTGTGCATATACAACCAATTGTAACATATGGTCGTAAATCATGGGCGATCAGTAAATCAGAAAGAACATCACTCATCTCTTTCGGTGCAGTTCGGCATGGCAGAATGGATAAGTATGTGTGTTCTTTAACATTCGGAGTGCTGATGCCGAGGTTAAGGGGCTCAGCCCCTACCACGGACAGTTGGACTAAATTTTTGACCTGTCGTCCTTGACATTGGGATGTAAATTACAAGTACTTCTGAAGTCGGAGTGGGTTCGCCTGATGGCGAGGGACACTGTTAATAGGGACAGCTAATCCACACACAAAAATTCAGTCCAGCTCTACTAGACGTAGTGTGTATGGACTAGGCTTGAGTTCAAAGCCAGCGAGCACACGAATAAAACAACAGATGTATTTCAGTAGTGACTAAGGCTTGCTGACGTTGTAAAGCAGTGGCCTGACGCCCGTCTACCAGTAGGCATGCAATCCATCCGAACTGGGGCGTATTCACATTTTACACATTGACTTGGGCTTATATACGGTTTCTAAGAATATCTTGAATTAAAACGAAAAAATCCATATAAGAGCTAAATATTGAAGAGGGTTGGCTACTAAAGACGATAAAACAAAGAAAACTGAAACATTTTTGTCGCTTGAAACGTTATGAAAGGTTGGAGAGAGCAATTATGGAGGGGTATATGCCCGGAAGAGAGAAAGAGGAAGGCCAAAGAAAAATGGGTGCAGGATTTGGCGGATGTTCTCCAGATGGGTGAATCGGGCGCGGGACAACTTGCTTATGACCGAGAGGTTTTCTGGAAGGTTGGTATGGGAGCGAGGTTCTGCACAGGACGTGCTAATGAATGAATGAATGAATGAATGAATGAATGAATGACCTGGGCTTCCAGGCCGACCCAGCATGAAATTTCCCTGCAAGTAAAGTCGTTCAGTCTGTGCAATTATGAGTCTAGCACAGTGTGTCCAGTGAGCCTTGGGTGCGTAGACGGGACCTTTACTTACTACTTACATCTGTATGTGTGTGCAACACACATTCAAACAGTGAATACATTCTGTAGGCGTGCTTGCATGTGTGTGTGTGTGTCTATGTGTGTGTGTGTGTGTGTGTGTGTGTGTCTGTGTGTGTGTGTGTGCGCGCGCGCAGCACAAGCTACACTCCAACAGTGAATACTTTCTGTAAGTGTGCTTATGTCTCTATTTCTCTGCAACACATGCTACATTTCAACAGTAAACCGTTTCTGTAGATGTGCTTACATTGCTATATGTCTGCAACAAATGCTACATTTCAACAGTAAACCGTTTCTGTAGATGTGCTTACATCTCTATATGTCTGCAACAAATGTTACATTCCAACAATGAACCGTTTCTGTAGATGTGCTTACATCGCTATATGTCTGCAACAAATGCTACATTCCAACAGTGAACCATTTCTGTAGATGTGCTTACATCGCTATATGTCTGCAACAAATGTTACATTCCAACAGTGAACCGTTTTTGTAGATGTGCATACATCGCTATATGTCTGCAACAAATGCTACATTCCAACAGTGAACCATTTCTGTAGATGTGCATACATCGCTATATGTCTGCAACAAATGCTACATTCCAACAGTAAACCGTTTCTGTAGATGTGCTTACTTCTCTATATGTCTGCAACAAATGCTACATTCCAACAGTGAACCGTTTCTGTAGATTTGCTTACATCGCTATATGTCTGCAACAAATGTTACATTCCAACAATGAACCGTTTCTGTAGATGTGCTTACATCGCTATATGTCTGCAACAAATGCTACATTCCAACAGTGAATCGTTTCTGTAGATGTGCTTACATCGCTATATGTCTGCAACAAATGCTACATTCCAACAGTGAACCGTTTCTGTAGATGTGCTTACATCGCTATATGTCTGCAACAAATGTTACATTCCAACAATGAACCGTTTCTGTAGATGTGCTAACATTGCTATATGTCTGCAACAAATGCTACTTTCCAACAGTGAACCGTTTCTGTAGATGTGCTTACATCGCTATATGTCTGCAACAAATGCTACATTCTAACAGTGAACCGTTTCTGTAGATGTGCTTACATTGCTATATGTCTGCAACAAATGCTACATTCCAACAGTGAACCGTTTCTGTAGATGTGCTTACGTCGCTATATGTCTGCAACAAATGCTATATTCCAACAGTGAATAGTTTCTACAAGCCCGCAACCAGTGATACCATTAATCTTGCCGACATCTCTATACATCTGCAACAGTTAGTTTTATCTGTAATAAAGAACCCATCTTCACTACTGTCATTTAAAAAAATCATCCCTCCACGACATGGAAACTCCCCAAAAACGCCTGCACCCCCCCCCCCTCCTTTCTATTCCCCCACACCCTCTCACTTCTGCCCTAAACTCTTTCTGCAACGAAACTCTGCGCCCCAACTCCCAGGCCCAAATCTGTGAGCAAGGAATACTGCAGTGACATTTCCTTGGGGTGCCATTAGAGGGCACAAAAACGCTTGTGTAGACTTCTCTGGAGCGGGGGGAGAAATATCAAGGGCACACACACACCGGGGCATGTAGTCGCCGACTGAAGGAGAGAGGGGAGACAAGAAATTGAGAAACGCGCCCGCCCGTGATCGACGTAATGAGTAATCCTGTGTGCGTTTTGGTAATGAGAACTGCTCACCATTAGACTGGGAGGGAGGGGAGGATGGGGAGATTCAACAGCGCTGTTTGCGTGCTCTATCCTCAACTTGTCTGACAGATGCTCGATGAGTCTGGGGAGAAACTATAATATAAAAAGCATTTTTTTTTAAGCGCCTGCCTTAGAAAAACAACGACGAGAGAAATGATCTGGTTGTGTTTGTTAAGTCGGAAGAATGATGTTTCATAGTTCTGACACTTGGATTACTATTTGTCGTTGTTGGGTGAGCACTTGTTGAATTGCTTTCTACTAATGCAGGCGGATTTATTTGGTGAGTTGAAATGTACACGTTTCATTGTCTTCTGTCTATCTATTCTTTACAGTCCATGTTTATCTTCTATTCTCGGTTAGAATTCTGTATGCCTTCTATCTATGTTTTAAATATCTATGAATTAAAAATCTATGAATTAAAATGTACACGTTTCGTTGTCTTCTGTCAATCTGTTCTACAGTCCATGTTTATCTTCTATTCTCGGTTGCTAGTATGCCTTCTATCTATGTTTTATTTGGTGAATTAAAATGTACACGTTTCGTTGTCTTCTGTCAATCTGTTCTACAGTCCATGTTTATCTTCTATTCTCAGTTACAATTAAGCCTTCTATATACATTGTATTTGTTGAGTTGTCTGTTCTCTATACTCTATTCTCTCCACTCTGTCTGTTCTCTCTACTTTGCCTGTTCTGTATACTGTGTTCTCTATGGTGTGTTCTCTAAACTCTATCTTTTCTCTATACTCTGTTCTTTACACTCTGTCTGCTCTCTATCTACTTTGTCTGTTCTCTATACTCTGTCTATTCTCTATACTCTATATGTTCTCTATACTCTGTTTTCTATACTCTGTTCTCTCTACTTTGTATGTTCTCTATTCTCTGTATTCTCTATACTCTGCTATCTATACTCTCTCTGTTCTCTATACTCTATTTTCTATACTCTGTCTGTTTTCCATACTCTGTTCTCTAAACTCTGTCTGTCATCTTTACTATGTCTAGTCTCCATACTCTGTCTAGTCTCTATACTCTGTATGTTCTCTATATTCTGTTCTCTATATTCAGTCTGTTCTCTATACTCTGTCTGTTCTCTATACTCTGTTCTCTATATTCTGTTCTCTATACTATGTCTGTTATCTATAATCTCTCTGTTCTCTATACTGTGTCTGTTCTCTATACTATGTCTGTTAGCTATAATCTCTTTGCTCTCTATACTGTGTCTGTCATCTATACTGTGTTCTCTATAATCTGCGCTCTATACTCCGTTCTCTATACTCTGTCTGTTCTATATACTCTGTCTGTTCTCTGTACTTTGTTCACTATACTTTGTTTTCTGTTTTGCGATTCTCATCTATGTCTGCATCTCTCTGTTTTTTATTTGTCTCTTTATCTCTCTCTCTCTCTCTTTCTCTCTCTCTCTCTCTCTCTCTCTCTCTCTCTCTCTCTCTCTCTCTCTCACTTTCTCTTCTATGATTACCACTTTCTGTGCACTGTTTTTATCATTCTCTCTCACTTTTATCTATGTCTGTCTGTGTGTCTCCCTCTCCCCCTCCTCGGTCCCCATTTAAGTCTCTCTCTCTCTCTCTCTCTCTCTCTCTCTCTCTCTCTCTCTCTCTCTCTCTCTCTCTCTCTCTTCTCTTTGTTGTCGGTCTTTATCTTTTCTGTTTCTATTCTCTATGCCCGCATTTCTTTGTCCCCATCTTCTCTGTCTCTCTCAAGGAAGCAAAGAATAGTAACGCTGTAGCCTGTAATGCATGTCGTAAGTACGTAGGGAGATTGGAGTGCGACTGACCAATCTCATCTCTCATCTCATCATGTTCCTCTTGTACCTTGCGGTGTCGAGGTGAAGTATAAACTTCGTGAGAGTGCCCGGTTATGGGCTTCGTATATCGACATTCCCATGGATTCTGTTATTCCCTCCGTCCAGCGTTTACGTGGTCGGCCTCTTCCTCTGTTTCCATCTGGTCTGTACGTCATTGCCTGTTGTGGCATGCTGTTGACTGGTAGCCTACTTGCATGGCCAAACCATTTGACTTGCTGCTTTCTAATAAAATCTAGAGCAGCTTTAACCCCCACTTTAGTCCTGATTTCTTCATTTCTGATCTTATCTCTTCTTGATACGTTGAGTATTCTTCTCAGGAACCTCATTTCTGTTGTTGTGATTTTTCTTTTCTCTTTTTCTGTCATTGTCCAGGTTTGGCATTGGTAGCACAGAGTTGGTAGGAAGATTGTGTTGTAAAGTGCTTTCTTAGTAGTTATTGATACATGTTTGTTCTTTAGTATTGGTGCCATTTGTCCAATGAGTTGATTTGCCTTATTGCACCTATTTTCGATCTCGTCTTCTGATCTGCCATTTGATGATATTATACTTCCTAGGTACTTGAAGCTCTTTACTTGTTTCAAGGGATGTTCGTTTAGGTGAATTGTTGCTGTTTGTTCTTCTTTAGTTATAGTCATTACCTCTGTTTTGCTTGTGCTAATTTTCATGTTATGTTCCCTACACATTTCGTTTAGACTATTCATGTGGTCTTGTAATTCAGCTTCTGATTTTGCTATTAGTGCTTGGTCGTCCGCAAACAGGAGTTCTCTAATGGTTAGATTTGCAGATGGTTCTTCTTCTGTGTTCTCGTCATGCGGTATTCTTGCTGTCTCTGCTTGGCTGGTTTCTTTACATATGTTGTCTATATATGTTATGAACAAGAGAGGGGACAGGACACAACCTTGTCGTACTCCAGATCTTATGGTGAAGGGTTCTGAGTGTCCTCCAGTTGCTCTCACTATGCATTCACTGTTGTCGTATAAACTTCTACATAGGTTTGTTAGATGTGTACTCACTCCATATTGTTTAAGGATTTCCCACAGCTTGTTTCTATCTACCCTATCAAATGCCTTTTCTTGGTCAACAAAGGCTAAGTAGAGTGTTTCATTGAATTCAATTGATTTTTCTATAAGTTGTCTAAGAGCAAAAATGGCGTCTGTGCATCCTTTGTTTTTTCTAAATCCAAGCTGCGTTTCGCTTAGCTGGGGTTCTAAAGTAGTTCGTAATCTTTTTTCAAGAATTTTGCAAAATATTTTCCCAGTATGACTCAACAGTGAAATGCCTCTGTATTGTGTGCAATCTCTTTTGCTGCCTTTGTTTTTCCAAATTGGGATAATTATGGCGTTTCCCCAGTCTCGTGGTGTCTGTTGTTCTACCCAAACATGGTTGAATAGTCTATGTAGCCAAGCTGTTCCTACTTCCCTTGCTGCTTTAATTAGTTCATTTGGTATTTCATCCTGTCCTGGTGATTTGTTCAATGGGGCTAATCTGATGGCTTCTATAATTTCTTCTTTTAGTATGTCTGGTTCTAGTTCCTCGGTGACATCTGTGTAGGTCTCTTGAATTCCTGTGACATCTGATGGGATGTTGAGAAGTTGTTCGAAATACTGCTTCCATCTTATTAGGATGTGTTTTTGTTCACTTATTGGTTCTCCATTTTCGCTGTTAATTATTTCAGTTGGGTCAAAGGGTACTCCTCTGGTTCGCATTGCACTTATCTTTTTGTAGAAGTTTCTGGTTGCCTCCTTGTAGTTTTTATTTAGGGTTTCTCCATACTCTTCCCAGTCTTTCTGTTTTTCCCTCTTTACTATTCTACTCACATGTCTTCTCGATATTCTGTATTCTATGAGATCACATTCCTGTTTGCTCTTCAACCACTTTTTATATTTTTCCTTTTTTTCTTTTACCGCTTTCTTTACTTCTGCGTTCCACCAACTTGTTATTTTCTTTATCCGTGTTTTGCATTTTTTCGTGGTTCCGCATGTTATTTTTGCAGTATTTAAAACGCTTGATTTGAACGTCTCCCATTCTTCTTCCACTGTTTTTCTTTCCGTAGGTAATTTTACAAAGAGTTCAGTTAGTTCTTTCTCATAATTTTCCCTTACTGCCTCGTCTTTAAGGTTTTTTAAGTTTACTGATTCGCATGGCATGTATTTTCCTGCTTTTTGTTTTCTTCTTCTAATGGTTCTTATTGTGGCAACGACTGCTTTATGATCTGTGTTTATACTGAAATTGGGCACTGCTCTTGCATCTAATATATTTCTCTTTCTGTTATTTCTTGTTAATATAAAATCAATTTGGCTTTTAGTATCTAGATTGTTCCATTTATACCAGGTGTATACTTGCGAATCTTTATGTTTATAGAATGTGTTTGTTATATAGAGATCGTGTTGGCTGCAAAGCTCTATCAGTCTACTTCCGTTATCATTCCTTTCATTTTGCTGATCTCCAAATGCTCCCAGGTGTTTTTCTATGCCCCCTCTGTTATGTCCTAGTCTTGCATTGAAGTCTCCCATAACTATGATGTTGTCCTGCTTATCTATTTTATTTAGCACATCATGTATGTCTTCGTAGAAGTCCTCACATTCTTGCTCATTATTGTTTGCATTACATGGTGCGTATATCTGTACATATGTTGTGATTGTTTGTTCTTTTATTCTCACTGTTATGATTCTTTCTGATATATATTTTATTTCTAGTATTGCTCTTGCTAGCTGTGGTTCGATGACTATTCCCACACCGTGTCTTGCCCTTTCTTGCTGTTCTACTCCAGAGTAAACAAACGTGTAACTGCGGTGGAGCTCCTTGCATCCTTTCCCTTTTGTTCTGGTGTCCGCTATTCCCATCAGACCAATATTCCTCTTCTCCATTGTTTCTATAAGCTCTTCTTCTTTACTATTGAAACCACAGACGTTCATTGTGCCTATTTTTTGAATCGCTGATCTATCTCGTAGTCCGTTAACATTGCCGGGTCGATAGCCGTTTGGGTCAGTCCGTTTATACTTCTTAGTTTTTCTACGAGCAGTATGAAGATCCCCTGCCGGCTTGCTAGGCCAGTCGCAGGTTTAGGACACTAATCTGACCACAGGGAGTCCATCCCCTATGGCGAGCCATAGCCCCGTTAGCCCATGACCTCGCGGTCATGGTTGCCCGGTCTGCACCACGTGGAGGTGGGGGTTGACTTGTGTAGTCTGCGGGTCATCGGCAGGCTACTAATTCATGAACAAATATACAGAGAGCTTGGCTGGAGTTGCTTGAGAGCCTATGCTCCAAAAGGAAATGAGAGGAAGAAGAAAAAGAAGAGGAAGGAGGAGTAGGAGAGTGAGAAGAAGAAGAAGGAAAAGAAGAAGAAGAAGAAGAAGAAGAAGAAGAAGAAGAAGAAGAAGAAGAAGAAGAAGAAGAAGAAGAAGAAGAAGAAGAAGAAGAAGAAGAAGAAGAAGAAGAAAAAGAAGAAGAAGAAGAAGCAGCAGCAGCAGCAGCAGCAGAAGAAGAAGAAGAAGAAGAAGAAGAAGAAGAAGAAGAAGAAGAAGAAGAAGAAGAAGAAGAAGAAGAAGAGGGGATGAAGGAGAGGAGGAGGAGGAAGAAGAGGATGAGGAGGAAGAAGAAGAAGAAGAAGAAGAAGAAGAAGAAGAAGAAGAAGAAGAAGAAGAAGAAGAAGAAGAAGAAGAAGAGTATTAGGAGGAGGCGGAGGAGGAGTAGGAGTTGGAGTAGGAAGAGGAAGAAGAGGAGGAAGAAGAAGGGGATGATGAAGAGGAAGTGGACTCACCCACAACTGTAGCTGTATCCCTCTAATCCTATAGCCAGACGCGAACGCCACATCTTAAAGCTAGGCCGTCATTAATCAAGGTCCATACTATTGTCACAACAGCCATCCATGAGTTCTCTACATTCCTGGCTAATAACATGTGTATTCAAGATCTGCTTTAGGCCAGTTCAAATGAACAGATGGGCCAGTTCACACAGATAGATATGCCAGTTCACACAGACAGATGGGCCAGTTCACACAGACGGATGGCCCAATTCACACAGACAGATGGGACAATTCACACAGACAGATAGGCCAGTTCACACAGATAGATGGTCCAATTTAGACATACAGATTGAACAGTTCACACAGACAGATGGACCAGTTCACGTAGACTGATGGAACAGTTCGCAGAGTCAGATGGACCAGTTCGCACAGTCAGATGTGCCAATTTGCACATAAAGATGGGCCATTTCACATAGACAAATGGGCCAATTCTCAATTCACACAGACAGATGGGCCTGTTCACACAGACAGATGGGTCAGTTCACACAGAGAGATGGTATAGTAAAGACAGATAGACTACACCATAAAGATAGCTAAGCCAGTTCTCAAATACAGATGTACTAATTCACAGAGACAGAGGAAACATTTTATACAGACGGATCGACCTGTCCACAAAGATGGATGAACCAATTCACAAAGACAGATGGACCACTTCACACACACAAGCCAATTCATAATAACAGGTGAGCCAATTCAGGGGAACAGATCGACCCATTCTCAATTACTGGTGAGTCAATTCAGAAGACAGACGGACCAATTCACGAAGACATGAATCAGTTCAGAAGACAGATGGACCATTTCATGAAGACATGAGTCAGTTCAGAAGACAGATGGACCAGTTCACGAAGACATGAGTCAATTCAGAAGACATATGGACCAATTCACGAAGACATGAGTCAATTCAGACGAGATATTGACCATTCACGAAGACAGATGAGTCAATTCAGGAAGATGGACCAGTTCACAAAAATAGAATGGGCTTAAACCAAACAGTTGGGATAAAATGTTGACTTCTCGTCCTTAACTTGAAGACGTAAATTACAAATACCTCAGAAGTCGGGGTGGGTTCACCTCATGGCGAGGGACACTGGTACTAGGGAAAGCTACCCACACGCGATAATCATACCAATGCACTCTCTAGTGGTAGCAACTAGTAGTGACACGTGTGTGCACGACGCTTGAGTCCAAAGCCAGCGAACGAAAACAAAAAGTGTACACATCAAGCAGGACAGAGGATGTTGAATACATATTGCAGTCCCTGTTCAATTGTAGGATGTCACTTCATAAAGATGCTGATGATGGTGGCTGTGGTGGTAATGATGATATTACACAACAGGATACAATACTTGACGATTCATCAAACACATACAACAATTCGATGCTTAGTGAGTAAAACCTGGGGATGCATTAACCAGCCTTGTTTGATGGTTCTCTCTCGTTTCATGACTTGCTGCAGACGTTAGTCTATTGATTTGTGTCCTCGCCAGACGTTGATGCGAAGCTGTCTGGCCGGGCCTAGGTTGTTTTGTGTAGTTCTTGGAGGCTGGCTCTAATTAGCAGAGATATCTTCTCCTCATTTACTTGTGCGTGAGCTGTTCTGATTCGGGTCTGTCTGTCTAACCGTCTTGTCTATCTGTCTATTTGTCTATTTGTCTATCTATCTATCTATCTATCTATCTATCTATCTATCTATCTATCTATCTATCTATCTATCTATCTATCTATCTATCTATCTGTCCGTCCGTCTGTCCGTCCGTCCGTCCGTCCGTCCGTCTGTCCGTCCTCCATCCGTCCGTCCGTCCGTCTGCCCGTCCGTCCGTCCGTCCGCCCGTCTACTATCCTGTCCCTATGCGTCTACACCTACTCATCTGTTGTTTTTTTTCCCCCATCTCACTGAGTATCTATACATGTAAACATTCCAACCTGCAAACAGTTCTCCTTTTCCCAAACACGCAGAAACACGACAGTTCTAGCTGCTTGAACACATCCCAGCTGATCTATCCCGTCGGTTGATGATACAGGCAACACAATTCCATTCACTTCAAATATAGCAAACAGTTCTGTTTGTTTGTTGTTCAATTATTCCAGGAATTCGTTGTTTTTTATCCGCATATTTTTCACAGTTTCACGTCTATGTTTAAATTCCCTAAAGCACTTAATCAAGACCATCAGTTACGTTCTGCACAGGGTAATTATATTAATTGTTCAAGATAGTTTCATTGCTTCTTTTTTTTAAATTTTAATTTTCAAACAAGATCGAGATGTTCTCTCTCTTTCTTTTTTAAAGCTTGGAAATTATTGACAGGGAATAAAAAGTCGCTTAAAAGTCGACAGGGTCGACTTCATTGCACCGGGTTGTTATCCCAAATGGCTCAGTCTCTTTCCGCAACACGGAAAGCGTCACACAAAGCACGAACTCCGTAGCTCCAGCGACGACCCACTGGAGTCTCCTAAATAAATGCACTCGTGAATCGAAGGATACGGCCCGGATTCGAACCCATAGACTTCGGAGCCCGAGGCAGACTGCTTAACCACTTCGCCAATTGGTTCCCAAAGGGGATGATGTGTGAACTCAGCCCTCGTGACGATGCAAAGTTCCAGGGCGGGCCGATGAAGTTTAAATTTAATATGAAGAAAGTAGTCAGGTGTGATATCTTTAAGCTATCTATCTATCTATCTATCTATCTATCTATCTATCTATCTATCTATCTATCTATCTATCTATCTATCTATCTATCTATCTATCTAGGTGTGGGTGAGGGATGTGTATGGGTGTGGGATGTTTGGGTGGCTGGGTGGGGAGTGTGTGTGGGTGAGATATGTGTGGGGGATGTATGTGGGTTGGGGAGGGGTGCATGATGGGTGTGGGTGATGGATTTGGAGATATGTGTGTGGGTGGGGGATATGTCTGGCTGGGTGGGGGTGTGTTGCTGGATGGAGGATGTATGTGTGGGTAGTGAGGGTGATTGTAGTTGGGGGATGTGTGGATGGGTAGGAGATGTGTGGGGAGATGTGTGGATGGGTAGGAGATGTGTGGGGAGATGTGTGTGTGGGTGAGGGATGTGTCTTTGGGATGGGTGTGGTGTTGTGTGGGAGGGGAGCTGGTTGTGGATAAATGATGTGTGTGGGTGGGTGAAGGTGTGGTTGGGTTTTCGGGTAGGTGAAGGATGTGTGTGAGGGTGGGGATGTGTGCTTAGATGGGTGGTTGGGGTGTGTGAGTGTGGGTGGGTAGATAGGAGATGTATGTGTTGATGAGTGGGTAAGGGATGTGTGGGTGTTAGTGGTTGAGGGATAAGTACGTGTGTCTGGGGATGAGTGTATGAGTTGGGGATGTGTGTGTGGGTCATGTGTGCGTGGATGGGAGGTGTGTGTTTGTGAATGGGGGATGTGTTGGTGGGTGGGGATGTGTGAGAGGGATGTGTGTATGGGTGGGGAGATTGTGCGTGGGTGGGGATGTGTGTGTATATGGGTAGGGGTGTGTGGTTAAGGGATGTGTGGCTGGGGGATGGGTGGGTGGAGGATGTGTGGTTGGGTAGAGGATGTGTGGGTGGGTGATTGTATATGAGTAAGGGTGTGTGGTTAAGGGATGTTTGGTTGGGGGGGGGGTGGGTAGAGGATATGTGGGTGGGTGAGTGTGTGCAGGTTAGGAGATGGTGGGGGATGTTTGTAGGTGTGGGCTCGGGATCTGTGAGTGGGCTGGGGGAGATGGGAGATTATGTGGGTGGGTGCGGAATTTGTGTGTGGATAGGTGCGGAATATGTGAGTTGACGGGGAGATGTGTGTGTGGCTGAGGAATGTGTGTTTGGCTGAGTGGGTGGAGGTGTGTGGGTGGAGGAGGATATGTGGGTGAGTGATTGTTGGTGGGTAATGGGACGGGTAGAGGATATGTGAGTGGGTGGGGAGATGTGTGTAGGTGGGGGATGTGTGGGTTATTGAATGTATGTGTGCTTGGGGTGTGGGTGGATGGGATGTGTGGTGGATGAGAGGTGTGTGTGGGTGGGGAGATGTATAGGTGTAGGGATGTGGTGGATGGGTGGGAGAATGTATGTGTGTGTGTGTTATGTGTGTGGTTGGGTGGGGGAGTTGGAGTGAATGAGGGATGTGTGGGTGGGTGGTGGATGTGTCTCATAACATAGTAATATGCATTGTTTATGTTTACAAAATTCATGTGACAATGTTTTTTCCTATGCACTGTTGATGAAAGAAAGCTGAGTGAGTGAAAGGGCCGAATGTAAGACGGGCCTGCGTGCCCAATTTGTTACCCTTTGAAAATAAAGTCTGTTTCGTTCGTTCGTTCTTGATGATAAGTGCGTGATATGGTCGTTGTCTAGGTAACGATGCTCCTGGTGTGTCAATTGAGCTATCTAACTGTCTTACAATATAACTCACCCCCGCAGTGCACATTCACCAGTCATTAAACAAGATTGAGTTTGCGCACATAATCCTTTATTGCAGAAAGAACACGGACAAACGGAACACAACTCTATATCCAGAAACAATATAATCCATAGAATATAAATATCCTCCTCACAACTTAACCAGCACACATCACTGCCTTCTCAAGCCTGCTTCATATCAATCCACAAGACAGGTAATCCAGCTACTATCCACAGCTGGACCTCACACATCACAACCCACACACTGGGTCTAGTCTCCGCTAGCTATCCAACCCACTTTGGGTTCAGACCTCCACTCACTATAAAACCCACTCTGGGTTCAGGCCTCCATTAACTATCCAACCCCCAATGGGTTTTAGGCCTGTATTCACAACTGGGAGAACAACACAACAAAAGATCTGACCCACAGTCAGTCTAAGCTCCCACGTATTAGCCCACCGATCTGCTCGGCGCCAAAACATCAACTGTCCTCCAGCGACCCGACTCCTCAGTCGGTCCCAGCTTCCACTGCCCAGTCAAAGTTTTCCACTGTCTTTTAACCCTGCTGTGTAGCCCCTCCCTGGGCTCCCCACAACATTACACCCCAGCCTAAAACTGTCTCTCTCCCCATCCACCCTGGGGGTCTCCACTCACCCTCACCATTATTTCCCATGGCTGGTTGTTTTTCTCGTAGTCCCGCTACAAAGGTCACTCCCCTCAATGTCAATGACCCAGGCATATGTCATTACCCCCCCCCCCCTCTTAAAAGAAAACATCGTTTTCAAATGTTGGGAGACTAATCCTAATCAACTATGTGACCTAGATATATTGCCTGGGTAGCCCTAAGTATGGCTCAACCTTACTCTAGCTACCACACTAAATAATACATCAAATGCTCATAGTACACTCCCATATTCCCCACACATCAATACAACCAACTTTCTATCTTGTGTACCAATGCATGAACTAATACATCGCATAATAATAATACATCATAGGAAACATCATATCTGTGTATCTGCAGGTCTATTAACATCCTCAAAAAGACACAAGCTATTTATGCACCGACCCTATATCAGGTGGTTCTTTTCTTGCCTCAAACCTCCACCTATGATACCTGTCGATGCTGTGTCTACCCTTCATATACCCATGCCTCATGTTTCCTATATCTTTAACACATCTGTTTGCTAATCCTGGTTCAGTGATGTCGTTAACACTCTTTTGAACTGCGTTAACATTGCTATCTGCATATTGTATTGTTATACTGGTGTCTCTGTTTAGTCTGACCTCTTTATTAAATCCTGGCGAATATACCTGGCATCCTGCTCTATGCTGCTTCCGCCTTACTCCTATGTTCCCTGCACATGCCCTATCCTGAGCTGTTCTAGTTTATCGGTCTCTATATGCTAAGGGTACCAATCCTTACCCGCATGCCGTTCCGTCATCTGAAAACCGGCGAATGAGAGTATTGTTCTTCCTTCCGAAGCACCATCTACCCTTCTTTGATTGTCTATGTCTCACTTTACTACACCCTTGGACACATTTATCCAGAGTAGTATCTTGTCTCTGGGAGTCATTAAGGCTATGTTTGAGATCTATTCTCACCTGCTCAGCTGTCCTATCGTTGTCCTCTGTGTCTACTTCAAGTGCCTCTTTTTCTTCAGCTATACTCTCTAATTTAGGTTTTCTTTTAGTAACTACCCCGTTATTACTTACACTATGTATCTGGTCCCAATAAACTACTTCTTCTTCTGTACAATCTTTAACTCCTGCTACATTTCCTATGATCAAATCCACCACTGGTGCGTCCAGAACGCACGCTGTCACTCTTCCTGTGATATATGGTGTTTTCACTGTTATCACGGCTAATGGGTAGAATTCTACTGTCCCATTAAATGTTATGGATCTCATCTTTTTCCTTGTATAATCCGAGGGATGCACTAAACTCTTTCTAACTCCGATGGACGTACATCCGGAAACTCTAATTGTTAACGCTGGCCTATCATTAACAAATCCATGGTGCATCTTCAGACTTCCTCCTTCATGCACTGCTGATCCTGCTTTAACTGTGTGACCACACACTAAGACTGGCTGTCCGACTTTTTCAAAAAGAGGTTTGCACCCACTACAATCTTCATTGTTGATCGTCTCAATCACTTGTGCTGCATTAGAATGCTCCGTTTCCCTCATCGTACAATGATAGCTGGCATGCCCCTTCTTTCCACATTTGAAACAGATGATCTCCTTCCTTGCGTTATTTGTTGGCTCACTGGATGGTTGTGCATCACAATGTGCTGCCTTGTTTCTCCAGCTCCCACAATTCCAACATCCGGCATAACTATTTGGACGTCTCTGGAAATTCCCCCTTTTGTTTGGGTAACGTCCTACTCTACCAACATTGTTTCCTTGAAAAGCATTGTCTTGAGGTTCTTGTTGTTCATATCTATGTGTTGAATCCACACTTTTCGATCTTGGTCTAATAACTGGATTCTGGTCCTGTGTACGCTGCACAGACTATTTTCTCAGTCATTTGTCTAGCAATAGAACTGTTAGGATGTGCAGTCATGTAATTGTGCCCTAACTGTGACATTGTGTCTATGTCCTTTGGCTTACGTTCCTCAAAGAAAGCCACTAAGTTTGTATTACACGATGATAAAACTTTGTCTCTTAACACTAAATCCACTAATTTATTAAAATCTTTTCCTACTTCTGCAAGCTCCATCCATTTGTTAAATGTATTCTTTACTGTGTTAACAAAATCTGTGAAATCTTGATTTGTCTCTGGCCCTAACTGTCTAAACTTTGCTCTATATCCATGCTCAGTTAGTTGGAACTTTGTAAGCAAACGTTGACGTAAAATAGTGTAATTGTTTCTTTCTTCCAAAGGTAAATTAAACATGTAATCTAGGGCCTTACCCGTAAGTTACTCGCCCAGTCGCATAGCATACTCGCCTTCTGGGATGCCTAAAGTTTTCGCACTTGCTTCGAATCTCGACAAATAAGATTCAAGGTTGTCCCGGTCCGTAAAGTATGGCAGGTTTAGTCTCTGTGCCGACTGCGAAGGTCTTCTGCCTTCCTCACTTTGACCCTTAGAAGATAGTTCCAATTTTTTAAATGCAATTTGAGTTTCCATTTGACACTTGAGCTTCTCTTTCTCAATTTCCATTTTCATTTGTGTCTCTTTCTCTTCCTGTAAACGCTTGTTTTCCATTTCAGTTAACTTTACTTCCTGTAGACGCTTGTTTTCCATTTCAGCTAACTTTACTTCCTGTAGACGCTTGTTTTCCATTTCGGCCTGTCTTTGTGCTCTCTCAGCTAACTTTTCTTCCTGTAGGCGTTTGGCCTCGAGTTCTGCCTGTCTCTGTTCTCTTTCGGCTTGTCTTTGTTCTCTTTCAGCGTGTTTTTGTTCTTTTGCTTCTGCATACTCCTGTAACTCTTTTCCCTTCAGGCCTAACCGTTCACCTGCTTCAATATATTCCATTAAAGTAGGCATCTTGTACTCGTGGACACGTTGCTGTCTGTCAGCCAACTATAAATATAAAGACTCTGCTGCTAGTCTTTGTGTACCTCCCTAAGTACACCACCACTCCCTGTGTACCGTAAATTCGTAGTGCTAAAATATCACTCTGTACTCGCCCAGTCACTCTATAATCACTAGGTCGTGAGGGGGGAATATTACCTATACTTCCTCGTATATATCCCAAATAGCCATAGACAATTTCTGGAAATATTGTTAAACATACATATAAATACACATACAAACAAGTGAATGATAACAATAAGTGTTGTCTATAAACGCTAGACGCACAAGCCAAGTACGCGGAGACGGTGATCACAAAGAAATACACCACAGTAACTTCCACAAGCTTGTGTGAAACCACCACAGTGCGCGTAATATATGTAAACTGACACCGACCACTAGACAGTAGAAATGACGAAAGATCACAATAATAACATATATCCGACCACAACAAATATCATATGTAAATATAACGAAAAGAAAGAAAGAAAAAAAATATATCCTCAAAATATACACAGATGTGACGTCAGACAACACGGCTCTAGATATTGGTTAGGACCCCAATACCACTGCACGACACGATAACTTTTTAGCGTTTTCCTTACAAAAAATATCTTAAGCACCAGAAATACCCACGTTTTGCAAGGCCTATCCTGATTTAGATAGATATCGCAAAAAGTGCCTATCCAACAACTACATGTAATAACATATCCATATATATATATAAGTACACAAACGATAACGACAGTTAAAACGATGAGAGCAAACAAAATGTCCAGATGGTTGGCCGACAAATATGTGCTTATTAATTAGTCGCCAAAATTTCGTTTGTAATAGTTTCCCACAATATGCTGGAAATATCTGTGTTAAATGTCTACGACGCTAGATTCCAAACGACTTGTTGTTTTGCTGAGTGGTTTCTTCATTTCGCATTGTGATCACCATTTCCAACTGTCGGAAACGTTGACGGTAATAGTAATTATCCAAAATGTTCTTTCGATATGTTGTTACTTTCCCTGGACGTAGTGACAACAAAGTAATAATCCAAATGTTTTTATACCTTCGTAGCGGAGATGGTACGTAGTTGTATCAATTATGTGATAGATTCACGCTTAAAGACAAAGTTCAACCCAAAAAATGGCAGCAAATGTCCAGCGCTTTAGCTCTTTATCGTAAGTTCTTTTGACAACTGTATGCAACCATGCTCGCGGAGCTCCCACGTCATCCTTCGTTGTCAAAATGTTTGCTGATTACAGAGTAATGATCACAAAGGGATTCACAAAGACGAACATAAAGTCTGGTTTTCGTTGAAAAACACCTTGTTTATCCAGTTCTCCTCTGGAAAATTTTAGTAAATTTCCACCGCATCGGCCTTGACCCTGTAGGTCAACCTCAGTCAGTACCTCAGTACTCTGTATCACAATAATACCCACTTAATCTGTCTGTAAACTGACCGGAAACTTTTTCCGTTAGCCACCAAGACACCTGTCCTGCCCCAACACGGCTCTGGTAGGTGTACCGCACTACCCCCGTCTGTCACCCCTCCCGGTGAATCGGCAAATGTCAATTCTGTGTATCCATGTAACTCTCCCCTTCCCGAGAGAGTTTATCGTCGCCTTGCGACCACACAGTGTGCTTGCCTCGCCACACACACCAAATGACTCACCACGCACAGGACTTCGCAACGAAATTGCTCACTGTCTGTTATCTTTGGTTCAATCCTGTCCTGTCACACACACACACCTAGGACTGACCTCTTCTTGTCGCAAACAACTCACTGTCCACGCGACATTTCATCTGTGCTGTTTGTGACTAGTGACTAACCCGTCACCGTAGTTCCCTCTATCAGTTGATCTGTGACGTGTCTTCATGCGCGCTGACAGTTTTTCCCGATGTGCTGTCTTACACACACACGCACGATATTCTCACCACCTTCTGGATTAATCCAGGTTTGTCCATGCCCCGGCTGATAGCTTGAGCATTGCCTCTCGTCTGTCTGTGTATATTATCTGGCGCACTCACCAAAGTGTTCACATTAATTTCTTGAAGCAACAATATCCACATTGTCACGGGTTTGTTAGTTTGATGGAACGAGGTCACCAGATAATAACTCCTCTCTCAGCGAAGAGCCCACAGATATCTCAATATTGCACGGTGTTCCTTGACCGAATGTAGCTGTCAGAAAATCTTTACTAAGCGACTAGCTCCCAGTTAATAAAATATATCCCCGTCGTCCCTGACCGGAGAGCCCTCAGATAATATCACGAAG
>OY992876.1:106216903-106274403 GCA_963921405.1 Cepaea hortensis | reverse complement strand
TCCGAGTGAAATGTCTTTCGTGGTCGGAAAAGCTCTGACTAGCTAGTCTTCCGAATGTCCTTAACATTCGGAACAGCTCTGACTAGCTAGTTTCCGATTGTCCCTTGTGCTAGGAACAGCCCTGACTACCTAATTTTCCGAATGCCCCTCGTGTCCGGAACAGCTCTGACTAGCTAGTTTAACTAATGTCCGTCGTGCCCGGAACAGCTCTGACTATATTGTCCCCGGACACAACGACAAGCACATGCCCGAATCGAAAACTCGCTGAGTGGATACCATCTGCAGACCGGCCTGGTTTGTGCGGGAACGGCCCGGGGCGAACGAAATTCCTAATATATTGAAGTGAGGAATTAAAGCAGCCATGAGCAGGACGTGACGATTCCCTCGGTGAGCCCAGCACCAGATCGCTATGTGTCGGCTCTGCAACTATGGAAGCCACCCTAGATGGCGGAAAATGCCATGGACTGTCCCTGCCTTCCCTTGAGGGATGACCGTGAAGTCTTCGACTGTTCCAACTTGACCAGCCGGGATGTGGACGATATCACAATAGTGAGAGTCTCACGTGAATGCTAACCTGTCATAATTGCACGCTAAATGTCCGATGTGTTGGCCTAAGGGTTTCGGCCCAAGGGTGCCTAACCAAACACACCGCTATCACATCTGAAAAAACACTTCGGATGAACGCAAAGACGATCTCTATCTTCCTAAGCATACTCATTGAGTCACAAAGGAAGCATGACATATGAGTTAGCAAGAAAACATCATATTCTTCTTATTCTCCTGGCACTTTCCTCTTCTTGTAGTTTTTCTCCTTTCACCCTTTACCTCTCATCGGGACATAGACCCTCAACCTGTCGCCGTATGGTGAGCTGCGCTGTGGTAAACGCTCCCAAGGCAGCCAGGGGAAACGAATTAAAGACACTGAACGTCTCACTAAAAGCTTTTGGAATTCATCACAACACTTGGGAGACTGTTGTCAAAGACCGAAATTCGTGGCGTACATCTTACGCAAGGGTGTAGTCACGTGTGAAGCAAACGGGACTGCAAGAGCTGTGAAAGAAAGGCTGGACAAATAAACCACTGCATGAGATCCTCCTCCTGGAACGTCAAGCATTTTTTGCCCACATTGTCAAAGAACATTTTGAGCCAAAAAGGGCCTTACCTGCTATCTTAGAACTCACGGCTCCATGCTTTAAACCCCAGTAGATGCTTGCTTGCTTGCTTGTGTTCGTTGGCTTGAGCTCCAACGCGAAGTCCTGTGTGTCGAATGAAGGCATCCTATTGTCATCATTATTCTTGATGGACAAACAACATCAATTTATGTTCCTACTTCTCTTCTCTTTGTGGTATTAGGTCTTTCTCTATTTATTTTGCCATGTGGATTCCATATAACGACTTTTTTAGTTATACTGTTCTCAGGTTTTCTCAATGTTTGTCATGTCCAACGCCAGGGCCTTTTCTTCAATTATCATTGTAGAACCCCTTGATTCATCATCATTATTGTCATGTGCCATGCCGATAAGCGTGAGTGGTCATGTTTCGCCATCTCATACGATCACCAGATCTTAGCTATCTGATGCCGATCCGTCCATAAACTATTAATTTCTGTTTCTTCTTCTCGTCTCTTTGTGATTTTAGGTCTTCCTCTGTTTATTTCCTCAACTCTGTACTCACTGGTATTTATCTAGTTCACCCCATTAGGCTCACATTTGAGATTGTGTCGTACCATCTCAGTCCATGTAATTTGCGCAGGCGCCAATAAATAAATGTTTGTAATTCACTAGAATAGATTAAAAATTATGTGCAAGTCCATTAGAGGACGTTGTAGTCAACCCCAGCATTGATTTTCTGTCTATAATGTACCAGACAATTTAGTTCAGTAGTTTGACTAGAGAGGTCAACGTGGCCCAGGGGTTTAACGTCTCATCCATTTAAACTTCCTTGCGCCGACGGTGGGTAGTGGGTTAATCCCTTACACCGGTCATTTGGACTTTAACCTGGACTTCTCGTTCAGAAAGCAATGGCAAACTACTGAAGGCAAAAACGTTGTGCAAATGATATGTAACACCAGTAGCAGTTTGACATGTAACACCAGTAGCAGTTTGACATGTAACACCAGTAGCAGTTTGACATATAATACCAGTAGCAGTTTGACATATAACACCAGTAGCAGTTTGACATATAACAACACCAGTAGCAGTTTGACATATAACACCAGTAGCAGTTTGACATGTAACAACACCAGTAGCAGTTTGACATATAACAACACCAGTAGCAGTTTGACATATAACACCAGTAGCAGTTTGACATGTAACAACACCAGTAGCAGTTTGATATGTAACACCAGTAGCAGTTTGACATGTAACAACACCAGTAGCAGTTTGATATGTAACACCAGTAGCAGTTTGACATGTAACACCAGTAGCAGTTTTACATGCAACACCAGTAGCAGTTTAATATGTAACATCAGCGGTCCGCTGCCAAATTGGTCGCAGCTGTGTTTCGAAAGCAGGTAAGCGGGCTTACGAATCGCGTCCTTAAGGCCTTGGCCACGGAGCGCCGCCATATGCGGTTAGCCAGATATTTTTATAGAGCAAATATATGGGTCAAATCAGCAGAAGAGTTCGCATACACAAATTAGCCTTAGGTAGAGGAAGATAGGTAAAGATTTGTATTTATGAGGTTTCAAATAGATACCGATTGCTTGATCGACAGAGTTATTATATGTGTTGTGTGTGACAGAATTAAAATATGTATTGTCTGCGATATAGTTAAAATATGTGTTGTTTTTCACATCGTTAAACTATGCATTGTCTGCGATACAGTTAAAATATGTATTGTGTGTCATATCGTTAAAATAAATACTGAGCGCTTGATAGACAGAGCTAAAATATATATTGTGTGTGACATCGTCAAAATATGTATTGTCTGCGATATAGTAAAAATATGTGTTGTATGTCACATTGATGAAATAGATACTGAAAACCTGACAGCCAGAGTTAAAATATGTATTATGTGCGACAAAACGTTAGTTTACAGGACGTCACAGTCAACCCCAGCATGTGTTAGCTGTATGTGATGTACTAGGCAAGTTTACGTTCAGTAGTTTGCCATTGATTTCTGAACAACCGACGCTCATATCATTCATGAAAACCAGCGCAGGCGGTCAATTTCCAAATCGCCTGCAGTTGTGTTTCGGATGCGATATGCGGTATTGCCAATCGCGTTAGTAACCACGTAGCCACAGGGTTGCCGGCTGTGTGCGACAGATCACATGAAAATAGCAATCCAGTGGAACGATGGGGGGGGGGGGGGGGGGGTTTAAAATATCAAGTGTTTATGACAGAACATAATCCTTTAGCAATTTCATCATCATCATGTGCATACCGTTAAGCGTGGGCGGTCATGTTTCGTCATCTCACACGATCACCAGAGTGGTGGATCCGCTCTGTGTTCTTGTCTCGACCATGCCACATGGCCAAGCCATCCAGGTATTTACTACTCTGCTTTCCTGTTGTTATATTCACCTCAGTCTTGCCAGTTGTCACCAAGTTCTCCAATTTATTTCTTCTCATAACGTGTCCACAATATTGTGACTGTCTACGTATAATTTCTCTAAGCAGTTTCCGGTTTTCATTTCTTTCTTGTAGCATTTTTTTTTTTTTTGGGGGGGGGGGGGGGCATTAAAAGTTCATACACATTATTAACCAAAACAAGGAGACCAGGTGAAAATCAAAACCATGCCAATCTAGCCTTGCCATCCCAGGTTTGCGATTGTTAACTGCCGTTGTATTTTTAGAAGGTACAACTTGCACACGAGATATCCTGTTTTCCAACCCTATCTCTGAAGGCTAGGTATCCAATCTCATTACCCAAAAGATCAAGGGGAGCTTGTGATATCATGTGATAGTACTTTGTTCTTGGAAAATTGTCCAGCCCTATCCTGGGACCGAACCCGCGATTTTCTGAGCCTGAAGCGGACGCCGTATCCTCTCAGCCACGGATGCCACTTGTCTTATCTTGGAACAGATTCTGCGCCAAACACAAATGGATGGTGGAAAATGGGAAATAGGGGCGTGTCACTGTTATGACTTTACAGTTGTTAATATGGGAGCAGACATGTTGTATTATAACGCAGGTGCAACATATCGGCGATATATAAGCCCGTGGCAGATACGGGAAGTCACTTAAGACGATTAATCATCCCGTGTCACATAATCAGTTAATTAAAAATAAAACGGATGTCAGCATGGCCGAATGGATAGGAACGTGTGTTCTTAAACATCCGGTGTGCTAATGCCGAGGTAGGGGGTTCAACCCCAACATCGTACGGTTGGACTACATTGTTGACCTATCGTCCTTGAATTGGTTACGTTAATTACAAGTACCTCTGAAGTCGGAGTGGGTTCGCCTGATGGCGAGAGACACTGTTAACATGGAAAACTAGTCCACGTGTAAAATTCAGTCCCGCACTACTATAAGTAGCGTGTGTGGACCACGCTTGAGTTCAAAGCGAACAATCGCAACACAACAAACAAACAAACAAACAAACAAACAAACAAACAAACAAACAATAAGCCGTCAAATATTTGGGTCAAGTCTTGGAATGAGTCGGCTCTGCGGCGAATATGTTACGGGCGCAATTCGTAATGCCGGATATCACGTTTGAAACACAACTGCGGGCGATTTGAAAGCATTTGAAAAACTTGCATTGGTTTCCACATAATGGTATATACACAACTACCGGCACTCATACCATCTATATACAATATAGGTTGTTAATATTTTGTGTGTGTGTGTGTGCATCATACACGTAAGTTATAGGTTTTTTTCTTTTGCAACATACACGTGTGTTATAGGTTGTTGGTGTTTTGCAATATGCACGTGTTATAGGTTGTTAATTGCTTTTTTTCGCAACATACACGTGTGTTGTAGGCTATTAGTTTTTTTGCAATATGCACCTGTGTTATAAGTTGTTGATCTTTTGCAACATACACGTATGTTGTAGCTTGTTAGTTTTTTTGCAACATCATCATATGTTATACATTGGTTGTTAGTAGTTAGCAACATATACGTATGTTCTGAGGCCGAGTGTGCAGATCCCCTCGTCTAGTAATGAAAATTATAAATGACTCGACAGGGGCAATTTACAAAGGCCAGCCTTTGAGTAACGGGGCAACGAAGCGGTGCCTGGTGCTCTTTTGTCTTCAACAATGGGCGCTGAGAGGAAACTATTTTCCTCCCCTGGTTGATGACTAGGCTGACGGGATCGGTCGCGACCTAGGTCCTTTGTTTGACGGGGTCCGACACCCCCACCAAGATAAGACGGGCCCCGCAAAAGCTACCAAATTACCTGTTGATTCTCGAATACCTGAGCTATCTTAACGGCATCCCAATTTCATTGCCGCGGCCCGGTTTTATTTCATTCATCGTTACGTACCCCAACCCCCGTTTCCTCTGTTTTATCCTACAATATCTTGGTCTTTTAAACCCCCTTCTCTTGCCTGACTGACGATGGATTTCAATGAGAGGCCAGGAGTCTTTTGTACTTCCACACAATTACAGCTCCAGCTACCCGGCCACCCTTCCTTAAAATGTTATAACTGTGGTTTTGTTTTCAGTGAACGAGCCTACCCGGGGTAAACGCAAAGACACAAGCGTATTAACCCCGTGTTAGGCCTCATTACTCTTGTAGGCTTGTGTTGTACAGAGCAGCCTGTTGGACACATCTTGTGACATGCGTTCTTTTGGGCTCTTTCAACCCTACCGACAGGATCAGTAGTTGTTCCGTGTAGCAATAATTATTGGTGTCGTCTGAGTGGCGAGAACATGTTCAGTGATCTAAATGCGTTTACACAGATTCTTTCCAGTGTTTCTGCTGAAGGTAGGGGAAATGTACTGTTTTATTGTATCTGTGCTTGAAATATGTGTTCTTTTGAGTTTATTAGTCTATTTACTATGTTTTATTGTATCTGTGTTTGAAATATGTCCTTTCGAGTGTTCAATATTCTGTGTACAGTGTTTCGGTTGTAGTTCTGGCAAATTTACTGTTTTATTGTGTTTATGTTTTAAATGTGTGTTCTTGTCAGTAGATAATAATATTCTGGTTCCAATGATTTAGGTGACGATAGGTTGGGGTTGGGGGGGGGGGTGTGTGTGTGTTTATCCACATTTAAACATGTGTTATTTTCAGTGTTTAATATTATTTTATATTGTATCTAGGAAGCTATGGGGCATTTTGTTTTTCCTGTTAGCTGAACTCGGGGAAAGAATGCGTGTTTGCACTGGCTCGCTGTGAACTTAAGCGTAGTCCAGACAGATTACTCCTAGCTTCTACTAATGCTGGACTGGATTTTGTGTGTGGATTAGCTTTATTTATTGACAGTGACACTCGCCATCAGGAGAACCCACACTGAAGGTATTTGTAATTTACGTCCCCAAGTCAAGGACGATAGGTCAAGATTTTAGTCCGACTGTCCGGTGTAGGGGTTGAACCCCTTACCTCGGCCTTAGCACATTAAATGTTTAAGAACACGCGTTCGTATCCATTCGGCCATGCTGACCCAAACAATGCGTTTATTCTATCCATATTTTAAACGTGTTGTATTGTGTGGATTATATTCTGTTTCCAGTGTTTCTACACTAATATGGGGAACACTGTATCCATCCATGTTTTAAGCATTTGTTTTTGTTAGTGTTCAGTTCAGTGTTCTGTTCAGTGTTTCTGCTGAAGTTAGGGGACATTTGTTGCATGTTTCATTCAGTCATGGTGTCTACGTTTTAAACATGTGTTTCTTGAGCGTCTAATATACCCAGTGCATTTTATGAAATTATGGAAGATTTACTGTGTTTCATTCAATCATTGTATTCATGTATTCAATCATTGTATCCTCGTATTAAACATGTGTTCTGTTTAACATTCTGTTTCCAGTGATTCTAATGAAGTTAGGAGACATTTACTGTTATTGCATCCATATTTTAAACATCTTATCAGTGGATTTTAATTATTCTGTGCTTCGGTTGACCATACAGACGCTTACCGCTTTACTGTATCCATTTTTCAAACATGTTTTCTTTAATGAATAATATTCAGTTTCCAGTGTTTCTACTGAAGCATATCATTGGCACCTTGCCGTCTTGACAGACGATAGTTTGTGCTTTAAAAAGGCATAATAACTTTTAACTATGGCGGTAGCGAGTGTGACTGATAAGGCCAATTTGCGCTGTAAATGTCCGTTCACAGTGGGTGCATCTGAACACGTGGTCATTTCCACCATCATGCACCATCTTACGTCTCAAACGCTTGGTGTGTGACTTTTCTGCAATAATTTTCTCCTTTGACTTTATTCCATTTCTGATATTTGCCCTCCATGCAACACGTTCAGCGGCGACTTGCTCCCAATGTGCATTATCAATGCCTGTATCAATCATGTCCCGCTTACACACATCTTTGTATCGTAGTAGAGGCCGACCCTGAGATCTCTTTTAATTTTTTTAAATGTGTTGCGTATCCCTTACGGGACGTTGCAGTCAACACCAGCATTTTCAGCTGCTGTTGATGTACTAGGCAAGTGTTACGTTCAGTAGTTTTCCATTGCTTTCTGAACGACCGGCCTCTATACCTTTTTCGAAAAAACCAGCACCGCCGTGTTTCGAACCCGGGTATACGAGCTCACAAACCGCGTTACCCATCTGTAATTCACCAAAAAAGATATCCTTTGGTATTCTACCATCATCCATCCTCCTAAGATGTCCTATCCATCTAAGTCTACGAAGACTGAGCATGGAATAAACTGTCACACAACCTGATCTTTCCAATACTTCAGTATTTGTGATTTTGTCTTGCCACTTAATACCAAGAATTCTTCGCAAACACCGCATATGAAAGCTGTTTAAATTGTTCTCTTGGTGTGAGTAAGTTGTCCAGGTTTCACTGCCATAGAGAAGAGTACTAAGGACACAGGCTTGATAGACAAGGACTTTTGTTTTGGCAGTAAGCTTCCTGTTCTCCCAGACTCTTTTTCTTAACCTGTTCATTGTTGTTGCTGCCTTACCAATCCGGATGTTGATTTCCTGATCTAGGGATAATTTGCTATTAACCACTGATCCTAGATATGTAAAATGGTCTACTATCTCTAGTTCAGCGTCGTCAATAAAGATTGATGGTACCCCATGTGCACCTTGTGACATAATCTGTGTCTTCTTTTTGCTAATTGTTAAACCAAATTCAGAACAAGCATTGGAGAATGCAGATAGTAGACATTGCAATTCTTCCTCAGAGTGGGTCGTAACTGCATCATCATCTGCAAAAAGCAACTCTCTGATCAGTACCCTCCTAATTTTGGTCTTAGCCTTCAATCTCTGAGCATTGTAGAGGCCGACATCTGAGCGTGAGTGAATGTATATACCACCATCCTGATCACGAAATGCATATTTCAGTAGAAGTGAAAAGTATATTCCAAAGAGGGTGGGAGCTAGTACACAACCTTGCTTAACTCCACTCTTGATTTCAAATTCTTCAGAAGTTGCACCATCAAACTTGATTATACCCTTCATGCCTGTGTGGAACGATTCCACAATGGACAGAAGAGTTGGTGGGCAGCCAATCTTCTTTAGTGCCTTGAACAGACCCTCACGACTGACCAAATCAAATGCCTTTGTGAGGTCGATGAAGGCAATAAACAGTGGTTGATTCTGTTCACGGCATTTTTCTTGCATTTGTCGCAATGAGAATATCATATCAGTGGTAGACCGGTTCTGTCGAAAACCACACTGTGATTCGGGGTAGACTTGATCTCCTAGGACTTGAAGTCTGCGCAGAACAATTCTGGCAAATACTTTTCCAACAATACACAGAAGTGAGATACCCCTATAGTTGTTGTAGTCGCTCCGATCGCCCTTGTTCTTGTACAGTGTTATGATGCTTGAATCTTTGAAATCCTGTGGGACTTGTCCTTCACGCCAGCATAGCTCTATTAGCTGGTGGATCTGTATAGTGAGTGTGTCTTGCCCACTCCTGATAACCTCTATTGGAATCCCATCCTTACCTGGAGCCTTGCCAGATGCAAGTTCATTTATAGCACACTTAACTTCTGTTATGGTGGGAAGTGTGTCCAGGTGGTCAAGAGTTGGTAGAGCCTCTATGGCGTTGAGGGCATCATCCGCTAGTTTGGTCTCACTTGAGTAAAGCTCCAAATAGTGCTCTACCCATCTGTCCATCTGCCGTTTCTTGTCAGTGATGATTTCTCCAGTCAAGGTTTTCAATGGTGCACTTCTTTTGATCACTGGACCACAGGCTTTCTTTATTTCTTCATACATGCTTCTTATGTCTCCCTTATCACTTGCGATTTGAATGGACTCACATAACTTGATCCAATAATCATTTGCACACTGCCTGGCAGCCTTTTGCACATCCTTCCTAGCTTGCCTTAGCTAAGACCAGGGATGGAGTTATTGTCTCTCCATAGCACAAAGCCTGGGCTAAAATATAGAGATCATGTGTTGCCCATGCAGCATGATCCCTCTCTCGGCCTGCCTAGTTCACTCCAGAGGAAAGGTAACACCCCTACATCTGGAACAAGACAAGCTGCAGAAGCTGCCGGATCAGCAAAGCAATGCTCTAACTGTCCGCCTGTCGGAGCTTCGATCCTAGACCAGTCGCCAACCAAGGCTTAGGGCCTGGTCTGCCCTGCCATGACAATTTTGTCTTTAGCTTGCATTTCCTCGCACCAGGGTAAGGCTTGTACCCTCCCAATTGCGCTCTTCCGCCCGAAGCCGTTGGCACAATGTGGAGTGTCGGGTTTGGTAAGCGCCGCCCAACGTTCGGCGCTAACAGAAACCAGGTAGTACCGTCTACTGTTATACGGTAGCTCAGTCATATCTGACTAAGACCTGACTAGCACTGAAGCATAGATGATAAACTTACTGTGTGTTGCATTGCCTCTATGTATTTAGACAGGTGTCCTTTTTCTGGTTGATGCTTGCTTGCTTGCTTGCTTGTGTTCGCTGGCTGTGAAGTCCTGTATGTCGGATGAATACACTCTGTTGTCCAACATCAGTGTGATATCATACCGGACCTGAGGTTTGCGTGAGTATCCGTTGTCCCATGTTTGGCTTATTGGTGTGCAGACTGGTGGGTCCTCGCCGTGCAGCTCTCCGACTTCGGAGGAATCATCGATCCTACTGATGTTAGCCAGGTCCCCGAAGGGACGTGTCAGCAGGTCTTGGCCAGTATAGATCCCGGCCCTGGTGCCTTGGAAACACCTCTGCGTCCCTTTCTGGTTGATGATCTATTTCATTGCAATTTCATAAAAACTGAGTTGAAGAAGTTACAGTACTAGCATGCGAATCTATTTATAGTCTACTAGCTGACCCTGCCCGGCTTCGCCCAGACCCTGGTGGGGAGCATCTCATTTAATTCATATAAGTAGTCATAAGTTCTCGTTCCCGTTACCGACTGTCTGTCTGTCTGTCTGTCTGTCTGTCTGTCTGTCTGTCTGTCTGTCTGTCTGACCCGGCCCGGCATTGCCCAGCTCCTGGTGTGGAGCATCTCATTTAATTCATATAAGTAGTCATATAAGTTCCCGTTCCCGACTGTCTATCTGTCTGTCTATCTGTCTGCCTGACCCTGCCCGGCTTCGCCCAGTCCCTGGTGGGAAGCATCTCATTTAATTCATATAAGTAGTCATATAAGTTCCCGTTCCCGTTACCGACTATCTGTCTGTCTGTCTGTCTGTCTGTCTGTCTGACCCGGCCCGACATCGCCCAGCTCCTGGTGTGAAGCATCTCATTTAATTTATATAAGTAGTCATATAAGTTCCTGTTCCCGACTGTCTATCTGTCTGTCTATCTGTCTGCCTGACCCTGTCCGGCTTCATTAAATTCATACAACAACAAAAAATGTAACTTAAAAGAACGTTCTACCACACACCATCCATTATTTTTAATGAAAACTCTTTATAATCACCTGCATGACTACAGTAACTTCTTAAGCAAAAAAAGATTAGTTACAATGTTATGCATTGTGCATCATTTTTATGAAAACTTTGAAAATGCCTTACAGATTGTATCATTATTTATTATAACTCATATGCCGGTACATAACTATGGACAAAGAGTTTATAAATCTTTGAAAACGATGCCACAATATGACTATAAGTTATACAGAAAAGTTATGCCCCTTGAAATAACTTTTACAGAGTTAGGTCCCCTGAGATATATGAAATTATGATGAAAAATGAAAAATGAAATAATACTGAGTAAGCAGGCGATTTCACACTAACAAAATATCACAGTTGACAGCTCTGGAATGAAAGGAAGGCGTGTAGAAAATTTCATCTCAATCGGATGGGCCGTTCGCGAACAAATAAAGGCCATACATACATACATACAGACAGAGATACGCACATCCTAATTTATATATAAGATGACGTGTTGTGTTGGTGATCATGTCTCTCTACCGCCTTCTGTCTCGTGTCCTGCCAATCTTCTTATAGTCCGTGCCGTCTGGCTCTGGTGATCATGTCTGTCCACAACTTTCTGTCTCGTGTGCTGCGTATCATTTCTTCTTCTTTCGTTCGCTCAAAATATGTCTATAACTGCAATGTTGTCTCTTGTATGAATTTAACTGTCTTTTTTTTTAGTTCACTCAGTGGTCCATAGAGTTATCTTCCACTGTCGTCTTTCTAGGCCAGAAGGTTTGCCTAGATATGTTATATTTTGGGCAGTCTTGGAGTGTGTGCTCTGCTGTCTGCGACGCCAATCCATTTGTGCACATGGCTGATTCACCGATCTTGAATTTTATAAACATGTGTTGCGTAATCTATTGGTGTCCTGTTCTGAGGCGCAGAATAATGACTTGTTTTGGTCTGTCCATAACGTGGTAGTCGTCTTGAGTAGGTTTTGGTGGCTTTCTGACTGATGTCATCTGTCCGGCAGGCAAAGCTAAAGACCTTTAAAATGTCCGGCTTTTTAAATAGGGAGAGTTTATACATAGCTGAAGTATGAATAAACGGATACTTTATACATAGTGAAGCATGAATAAACGGATACTTTATACATAGTTGAAGTATGGCTGTTTAAATATCAAGAATAATTTTCCAGATTGGTATCCCCAATACAAATAATTGTGTCCCCAGGCGAGTTCAAGAATTGTTAACTTGCGTTTCTGTACATTTACTGTTTACAGGCATCCATTTTTGTTTACGTTACCGACCTACTATTTAAGACAAGAATATGCCTCAGAGAGACATGAATAGACAATTAAACACCAGGCTTTTGACTGACTGGCCTCATAAATTAACAAATAAACAAAGAAATGCTACGCATTTAAAGTGCAGGAAAACCTGGTATATGTGAAGCAGGTTGAAAAGAGAGAGGAGAGAGATAGATAACGAAGATAGTGTGAGAGACAGAGATATTTGAAAGATGTGTTGAAAGACATTCAATCAATCAATCAGGTGCCGTCTCCGCAATGAAGGTTGGCTGCAATGGATCTCCAACATTGTCTGTCTCTCGCCCTGACTGTACATTATGTCAGGCTGATGCTAGTCCATCTCTTGATGTTATCCCCCCACTTGTATCGTTGTCTACGTTACCTGTTCTAGTAATAGTATCTGCCCATTTACTGTGATGTTCATTGATGACCTTTTATTTTCACTGCTAATTATCATAGTTTTTGTTTTGTTTTTTTGGATGTTAATATCTAAGCCACATTCTGCACTGTGCCTGTTTTCTTCTTTAGTTCATAATATTTGTTTATTAAAAAGTCGCTTTCACCCAATTAATTGCTAAAGAATAAAAAAAATGTGTCCGACAGGGAATCGAACGTCGAGAACCCACGTATCAGGCGGAGACACTTACCATTATGCTACTGAGGATACGATTTGGAATCAACAAAAATGTATAATAAACTCAGAAACTATATCACAGTATATTTTTAGAACACTCCAAAAACATGACTTGTACTCCAAATGTGTTGCTTTAACTGGTGACCATACCAATGTGAATTTTGGAGGCATTAACAGAAGAGATGATAGAAATGTATTCTCGCATTTGAAGGAAGCCTTGAGCAAGCCATTAGTTGGCGTTGGATGTTCTGCTCATGTTCTGCACAACTGCATCCACCACGGCACAGATTAAATGCAGATTGACGATGAATCTATTGTCTTGAAGACATTCAATTACTTTTCTGTATACACTGTCAGAACATAAACTTTAAAGGATTTTTGTGACTTTGTCAACATTAACTATCAGCAACTACTCTATAACGCTAAAACTAGAAGGCTCAGTTTGTTTCCAGCTGTTGAGAGGCTGTTGAGGCTGTTTACTGCTTTGAAAGAATATTTTTTTTTCTGTAAACCAACCAAATGTTATGATACAAAATTTATTGGCAGCTATTGTAATAAAATTGTACGAATTGTGAGTTTAATCTTGAATTATTTAAATGAATCATTCAATATGTCCTCCTTTTTGTCTTATTATGTCCTCCTTTATCCTCCTTTTTGTCTTATTATGTCCTCCTTTTGGTGCCCACGTATCTGGCAACCCTATCTTTTGTTGACTGCAAAGTTCAGAAAGTAGTGTCCTTAGTACTGGCAATTTCCCAGCGCCTCGAGTACTGATTTTGCATCTGCGTATCATTTCTGATATTGACGTTCCTCCATGTCATGCTGTCCAACTGTCCAGTATTTTCTCTCTTGGTCTTCCGCTTCCTCCCCTCTCCAGTCTTCCTGTTGTGATGACGAGTTCGAGCCTTCGTCTTCCCAGTATCATGGTAACTATCAACTCACGGTGAGTTGCTAGGTACATATGCTGTTACGTAATGGGTGTTTGGTATTGTTTGCACCGTTAGCTCTGAATAGATTGATTTGCTGGTTACAACGTGTGCTGTTTATAGATTGACTTGCCGGTTACATCGTGTGCTATTTATAGATTGACTTGCCGGTTACGACGTGTGATATTTATAGATTGACTTGACGGTTACAACGTATGGTATGTATAGATTGATGTAACTGTTACGTCGTTTGCCATGTATAGAATCACTTAGCGGTTGTCATACCGTGCAGACCTCTGGTCCATTCAAAATCTGGGCTGCTTTGATTTTAAACACACACACACACACACACACACACACACACACACACACACCCACACACACACACACACACAATGTGGTATATTTCTCCCTGTATGATGGGTAGTTGATCGCATGCCGAAACCTTTTCCGACAAGGACGCAGAAAACCTCGGATTACGCGTGTGCGCGATGTGTACATTAAAAATACCACGTAGTTGGAAACCGAAGGGAGCAGGCCAGATACGTCGCTATTCAGGCACATGTTAAAAAAATCTGACAAAACAGCCGATAAATGAATATTCATAGCGCGGGTGATTTTGGTATCTACTTATTTCGATCCTCTTCGAAACTATGGAGTTGGTGCACTGTACAGAGGTTCTCTATTGGAGGGGAATGTGACAGTTATATCGATGTGATTATATCGTCATCATCATGATTATCATCATCATCATCCAGTCGCTTGTCTGCAGAACTATGCCCTCTTTACAGCCCTTCAAATACCCTCCCTTCCCTCTCCCCTCCCCCTTCCCTTTTTCATAGTTGTACGTGAGATGTCCTGCCTCTGTTGGTGTCGTGTGTAAATTATCTATCACATTTTTAAATGCATCAACCACGTAGTCTTCATCATCTCCCGAACGCCTCCCTCATAATTATCTTTTCTAGAAAATTGAGAAAAATGTCTGGATCCCTTTTAATTAAGCTGAGTCGACCCCATTGCCGTACGGGTCAGAAAAATTCATCATGAGTATTAACACTAGAATAGATCATATAAAAAAGTGGGGGGGGGGGGGAGGAGCTCGAGACTGCACTGGAAACCATCGACCTGGTTTGTATCAACAGTGGCTGTGTCACCAGGACAGCAAGCCGTCCAGGCGATGAGGACAGTGCTATTGATCTAGCGCTAGTTTCACCTTCACTCACTACAGTGTGTAGATGGGGTGTCCTAGGACACCATGGCAGCGACCACCACCCTTGCAGCATATTGGTGGGGAAAGGCAGAACCAGGCAGCACAAGCTAAAGGTAAAGACGTTCCAGTATGACAGTACAGGGCAAGATGTGGTGAGTAAAATAAGACGTGACAAGCGCAGAACGTTTCAGGGCTGGAAAAAAAGCTGCGAGCAGCCACCGTGGTGGAGTTTCGAGGTGGAGAAGACTTGGGTGGATAAGCGTAGTGCTGTAAGGAGATGGCAAAATGCCAAGAAGAACAGAGCTGGTCATCCTAGTCCCTGCTTGCACTTAGAAAGAGAGATGCACACAAAAGTAAGCTATTTCAAAAAAATGGTCAAGGTGGTTAAAAGCGAAAAATTGGCAGAGGTGTGTCAAAGAGTAAGCACAGACAAGTCACTGAAATTGTTCTGGCGACTACATAAAAGCATGAGCGGTGTAGTCAAGAATAAGAGCCTTTCTGACTTCCAAGGTGCTGACCTCATCTGGCAGAGGACTGACGAGGACAAGGGCAAAGCCCTCTTTGAACGCTACCTTGAGCAGAGCAACCAGACAGACATGGGAGGCCGAAATATGGCCAAGGAGGTCACCTCAGACAGATGCAAGGCCCAGAACACTTCGGATGAAGACACAGTGACAGTGAAAGAAATCAAGGCTGTGCTTCGACGATCAAAAAACAGTGCTCCAGGTCCTGATGGCATAAGATACGACGACATAAATAGGTGTACCGACATTGAGCTAGAGAAACTAGCAGACATGTACAACAACAGTATAGGGAGTGCTAGCATCAAGGAGGAATGGTTACACAGCTATCTGATTCCCTTGCCGAAGCCTGACAAAGACCACAAAAAAATTCAGGGATATCGAATTATAACCATGCAGAATACAATAGGCAAGCTGCTGGAGAAGGTAATTGCCAGGAAAATATCAAGCCAACTAGAGAGGCAAGGTGTTTTCCCACCTACCCTGGGTGGGTACCGTCCAAAAAGAGAAACCTGGACCAATGCAGCAGTCTTTGCCCATGATGTCTATGAAGGTTTCCACTCAGGCACTGAAACCGTTGCTGCAGCGATTGATCTTGAGGACGCATACAACAGAGTACCACTGGATTTTTTAATGTTTCAGCTTCTTGAACTAAACGTAAGTCCATTCCTCCTTAGTTGGATCGCTGCAGCCCTCTTCCAACGGAAAGTAGTTTTTAGATGTGGCAGTTGGACTTCGGAACCAACAACAATATATCCTGGCCTACCACAGGGATCACCATTATCTCCGGTACTGTTCAACGCCTACACAGTGAGAATCACCAGTGAGCAGATCACTTTACCTGGCAGGACATTGTCATATCCCGATGATGTTTTAATGTATCGTCAGGGTAAGGATAGAGAGGAGGTTGCTGTGGAACTACAAACCGAACTCAATCGCATAAGTACTTGGTGTGATGAAGCTGGGGCAATGGTCAACCCAACAAAGGCAACAGTGACTTGGTTCTCGTTGAATAATCATATTGTCAACAATCCAACACCAACTGTAATGCTGTGTTCAGAGACGGTGGAAAGAACGCAGGCAATGAATTACCTGGGGATACGGTTTGATCTAAGCCTTGCTTATAATGTGCACATAGACCAGGTGATAACAAAGGCCAAGCGGGGTTTGGCAGCGATGCGGGTGATGGCGGCAGCAAACTGTGAGCATCGCCATCTATGTCTTCTGTACGAGGGGCTGGTCATGTCTGTTTTGGAGTATGCAATGGCAATCCTGACTCTCAGCCATAAGCAGATAGAAAGGATGGAAAGGATACAGAATGAAGCTATGCGCATTATTCTTGGATGTACAAGTGATACAGCATGCAGGGCGATGCGCTACCTTCTTGATTTTCCAACCATTGGAGAGAGAATACAAGTTTGCAGGGCACGCGCCTACCTCAGAGTTAACGCAAACACACAACATCCACTGCATAGTGAAATTAGGAAGGTGAAGGGCAGCAGGTTAAAAAGAGGACGGTCGTGGATGGGTCAAGCCGAAGACATTCTTCAACAGGTGTGTTCACTTGAGGACTTAGAACCTGGCGAGGAGTGGGTGCAAGTGCCAACAGACTTCTGCACATCCTTTTCAGTTTGCATCCAACTAGATAGAAAATGCAGACAAGAAAATCCGGCTGCTGTTGAGGCTGAAGTACAAGCGTTGATTTTCGAGAATTCGCTAGACGGTGACGCGGTCATCTACACAGATGGGTCGGTCGTCCGACATGTGAGAAGCTCATGGGCCTTTACAGCTCGGGCCGGAGGGAGAATTGTGAAGGAGGACTCTGGTGCTTTCACTGAAACCACAAGTAGCCTGACCATGGAAGTCATGGCAGTAAGTAAAGCAATAACATGGCTCGAGACACAGACATTCACTAGGGCTTGTTTCCTTAGCGACTCAATGAACATGATCAAGAGGATAGAGGAGGGGTCGATCCGAAGAGAATGGTTGCTGCCTCTGGAGCGGTCTCGGCTGGCAAAGATTAGTTTCATCTTCGTGCCAGGGCATGCGGGAGTACAAGGAAATGAGCGGGCTGACAAGCTCGCAGGTGAGGCTACTGTGGAGGGCGGACGCGCCATGGACCAGGCCGACATTCTGAATGCTCTACGAGAAGTGAGACTTTTGCGAGAACCAAGTGATGACTGTGAATCTACAACAATGGCCAGACTGCGAGAGCAGCAAATTAAAAGAGGTGGCCAAACAAGAACACTACGCAGGAAGCCAAAGAAGATTGATAAACCAACACAGAACTGGCGTCGTTAGCCGCTACACGCTGCGGGATTTGCTGAGGAGGGGATCCGAGCACTTATGGACTGAATGGTTCGATGTGCAATGAGGATGATCTGTTGACTAACTAACTAACTAACATATAAAAAAAAGTACACAATGTGCCATGTTCGACCAAAAATGGACATTGCTGAAATTGAGAAATGTTGACATACGCCAGATCGAGAATTTTGCCCAAAAATCAAAGTAATGTGACCACTACAAAATTAGTCTCAAACAACGTTCTGACATGAACAGCTAGTTGCATATCCCTTACAGGACTTCACAGTCAACCCCGCATTTTTTAGACTGATTTCTTGTTCAGTCGTTTACCGTTGCTTTCTGAACGAGCGGCACTCATATCATTGTGTGGGAACCAACGCAAGGCAGTCTGCTTCCAAATCGCTCACAACTGTATTTCGAACGCTGTTTGCAAGATTATGAACTGCGCCACTGAGCCGGCATACGTTGCATAATTTGCCATATTTGACCAAATAGTGTTGTAAAACACTGTGTCATTTACTGCCAATAGAGTAGTACCTTGCGTGTATGGTAGGAAAGTCTTGAGCCTATGTTATAATAGTGTTGTAATAACTGAGAAATCATAGCGAATGAACCCAAACCATGGTTTCGACAGGCTTGCGCCCTAACCACTGTGTCAGCTCGGTATTTCAGAAGCAGATAAGATCGTTCTGACATCTTCTGAGAATTGTGCCCAGTCAGCCGCAGCTGTCTGCCTACAGCCAAAGGATCTTTCAGAAACGGAGATATTTTCAGTGTTACGAAATAGGTATGCAGATCCGTCTAGCACATTCCATGTCTTTTCTTCCATGTATTTCCTTCCATATCTTTTCTTCCATGTATTTCTTCCATGCCTTTCCTTCCATGTCTTTTCTTTCATGTCTTTTCTTTCATGTCTTCCTTCCATTTCTTTCCTTCCACGTTTTCCCTCCATGTCTTTCCTTCCATGACTTTCCATCCATTTCTTTCCTTCTATGTATTTCCTCCATGTCTTTCCTTCCAGGTTTTTCCTTCGTCTATCCTTCCACGTATCGTTCACGCCTGAATTCGGGGTCTCCGTGGCTGAGTGGTTAAGTCGCCTGTCTCACACTTCTCGGTCTCCCTAATTCGGTTCACGAGAGCAATTTTCTTAGAGACCCTGAGGGTCATCGCTAAAGCTACGGAGTTCATGCTCTGTGCGATACTTTCCGCAGGCCGCTCTGTGATAAAATACCGAGCCATATGGGATACAACCCGATTTAACTTGCAGACTGCAACTGCTACCACCAGTTTTGAGACTCTTCGCTGGCTGTTGAAGATGACGCCTGAGCAAATGTCCCGAGTGTTCTGATGTCTGTGCTTGACTCAACTTAACTCAACTACAGTACACAAGTGAGGCCTAGTCACACATACACACGCATGCGTGCGCGCACACACACACACACACACACACACACACACACACACACAAGGCAGACAGACACAATCACACTCTGTGGGAAATAGTAGACAGCAACAAAGCAGTAGATGTTTTATGCCTGACAGTTGAGTAGATGTGTGGAGATTAGCTAATGCCAATAATAAGTTGTAAGCAAGCGATATGGCGGGGAATACAACTGAAAACAAGGGAGACCAGACTGTTTCACTGTAATCTGAACCCTGCTCCCTCCCGCCGTCTCCATTCTTATCTCCCCCAGTTCTAGCTTCCATTTCCCCACACGCGTAGGCGCGTTAGCTCCCGTTGGGATTGTGCATGGGGTCTGTGACGGGGAAAGCAAAAAAGTCACTTGTATATCCTTTACAGGACGTCGCAGTTAACCCCAGCATTTTTTGGCTGTTTATTTCTTGGTAAGTTTACGTTCAGTAGTTTCCCATGGCTTTCTGAACGACCGGCACTCATACAGTTGTATGAAAAACAACGCAAGGCGGTCTGTTTCAAAATCTCCATCAGCTGTGTTTCGAACGCGGTAGGCAGGATTACGAATTGCGCCCGTAATGCCTTCGCCACTGAGCCTGTGAACAGTCGGAAGACAGCGTTGTAAATGTTCAAGTCGTTGTAAATGTTCAAGTCGTTGTAAATGTTCAAGTCGATTGTTTTGACGTCCAGATCATATATGCCCCGCAAGTCTGGCATCTATCGGGGTGAGTGTGATGTAGACAATTTTAAGCACACCGCCTTGCGTTGGTTTTCATATAAAGGTATGGGTGCCGGTCGCTCAGAAGGCTGTGGCAAACTATGAGCGTAATCTGGCCAAGAAATCACGAACAGGCGAAAAACGCCGTGGATGATTGCCACGTGCTATAAATGATATGCAACTAACTTTCGACCGTTCACGTACAGCTTGAACCTATATCTTCAGATATCTTGTCTATCAACTAAATTCCGACCGTTCACGTACAGCTTGAACCCATATCTTCAGATATCTTGTCTATCAACTAAATTCCGACCATTCACGTACAGTTTGAACCCATATCTTCAGATATCTTGTCTATCAACTAACTTCCGACCGTTCACGTCCAGCTTGAACCCATATCTTTAGATGTCTTTTGTATCAAGTAACTTCCGACCGTTAACGGCCAGCTTGAACCCATATCTTCTGATGTCTTGTCTATCAACTAACTTCCGACCGTTCACGGCCAGCTTGAACCCATATCTTCAGATGTCTTGTCTATCAACTAACTTCCGACCGTTCACGGCCAACTTGGACCCATATCTTCAGATGTCTTGTCTATCAACTAACTTCCGACCTTTCACGGCCAGCTTGAACCCATATCTTCAGATGTCTTGTCTATCAACTAACTTCCGACCGTTCACGGCCAGCTTGAACCCATATCTTCAGATGTCTTGTCTATCAACTAACTTCCGACCGTTCACGGCCAGCTTGAACCCATATCTTCAGATGTCTTGTCTATCAACTAACTTCCGACCGTTCACGGCCAGCTTGAACCCATAACTTCTGATGTCTTGTCTATCAACTAACTTCCGACCGTTCACGGCCAGCTTGAACCCGTATCTTCTGATGTCTTGAGTATCAGCTAGCAGAATATAAATTTCTGTGTGGGTTTCCTTGTGTCCTTTCCTGCAGTTAAGCGTTGTAAGGAGATTACATCTTCTGTCACGAACATAGTGATAGTAATAAACTTGAAAGCATCCGACAGTTACTTGTAGATTATGATCGCAAACTCGCAACAGTGGGTGGATAGTCTCTTTATAGGGACAATGGCGGTCTTAATAACGTCATCGAGCAGTATGGTCACTGCCGAGACGGAAGGAGACAGCCTTGGCAGACTACCTGATCTATTTCATCGTCATAATCATCATATAGTGCTTTGCCGACTAGCGTGGGCGATCATGCCTCTCCACAAAATGCGACCTCTGACGACATGAATCAATCCGTGTGTTGACTTCCTTCCATGCCATGACACAAGACTGTCAAGAAATTTCTCCCACTGTGATCCTGTAGCTCTCTTTCCACAAATCTTTCTGGTTGTCCCAACATGGTCTAGATTTTGTCTTTTCATAACGTGGCCAACAATTATGACTGCCTCTTTCTAATGTTTGTGATCATTCGTCTTTGCGACGCAGCTTCCCTTAAAACGCCCAGATGCTCATTTTGGCTGTCCAATTAATGTTCAGCATTCTTCTTCTATGAAACCACATGTCCAATGGCCTTCTCTGAGTCTAGTAAAACATGATGCCACAACCAAGCTGAGAAATATCTAACAGCGGGGGAAATTTTCTTTCTCGGCAAAATGTTTTAACAAACGACTGAGACAGTTCTTCAAGAAACACATAAAACCTGTAAATTAATTATCTAATATAGATATAGATAGTGGAGATGTTGTTTGCGTTTTATATAGAGAAGTAAATGGGAAGTTTGGTGACAGCAGCGAAACTGGTATGAAAAGAACAAGGGGAAGGCAGAGAGAGAGAAATACATGGATGGCCTGGCCTCGTGATATAAATAAGCTGGTTGGGATCAAAGATCTGGCTCTGGTGATCATGTAAGATGGTGAACCATGACCGCTCACGCTGATCTGCTTGTACACGATGGCGGCCATAGTGCTGTTCTGGTCATCGGGATCCTTTGTAACAATGTTTCTGATGTGTTCATTCCATCTACTTTGGTTAGTTAGTTAGTTAGTTAGGTAGGTAAGTAGGTAGGTAGGTTGCTGGCTGTGCCGATTCTTACCCCCAAGTCTCTCATTCTGGACAACGATGTGGATTCTCTCTAAGGACATTAATGGTATCAGTACGATCCATAGGCTGGCCAACTGTGGGGGATGAAAAGCCTGCAAATTTATCAGCTCGTTTCTATCTGCGTATCCCTGGCTTATTAAAACCAGTAAATACCGTAGAAGTCGTAGAAGACTCGCCCGATGGTCAGCGAGACTCTTAAGGAAAGCTAGCCTTCATGCATAATCAGTCTTGAGCACCCTCTAGTAATAGTAACAACTAGTAACTGTAGCACATGTGTGGACGACGCTCGAGGTCAAAGCCAGTACGTCATCATCCAGTGCCTTGCCGGCTGAGGTGGGCTATCATACCTGTCCACAAATTGCGTTCTCTGACGTCATGGATCAGTTCGTGTGTTGACCCCCTTCCGTGCCAAGACTGTCAAGTATTCTCACGCTGTCTTCCTCTATCTCTCTTTCCGCAAATCTTTCCGGTTGTCACATGTTCCAGTTTTTGTCTTCTCATAATGTGACCAAAAAACGATGACTGCCTCTTTGTGATGATAATCATGCTAGTAAGTACACATTTATGACCAAACAAATTACAATAAAATGTTTGCGAACATGCACTTCTCTTATGGCAACATACGGGTGTCAGCCATGGGCCATTTCGCTGTCACTAAAGAACATCGGGAGATGTTGAACTGGAATGTGACAGAAATTCTTAGAATATGTGAACTAAGAAAAAGAAAAATACTGACTGGTTCTCAACCGGTGGGGAATTCCCCCCCCCCTCCCCGAGTATTTTTAGAGTTTCCAGGGGGTGGGGATTAAGATTATGTCAAGATCGCGTTAATACAAGAACCGATTACTTGACACTGTTTTTCCCACCATACTTTACAGTTCTGTACTTCAAGCCCTTCTCAAATTCGCTTTATAACGTAAGTAGACCCGCAAATCACATTTTATGTAGACGTCTAGACTTGATCTAGATGTGTTATTAAATTTAGCTTCCATTTTTATGTATACTGTGTAGGGGCGGGGGGATTTATTGGGAGGAAATACGAAAGGGGGGGGGGAGGTACGTTCTAAACATATGGTGAAGGGGTGCGTGGACCAAAAAAGGTTGAGAACCACTGGCCTACATGATCTTAACATTGAAGAAACGTGGCTTTTAAACAGCATCATATCTGGGAAAGTGAAATACGTTGGCCATATTAAACATACTGACGAATACAATTATGACAACTGCAACGAGAACAGTGTTGAAGTGTACATAAAACCTGTACTTTTGTATGGATGTGAAACGTGGGCAATGAGCAGGCAAGCTGAAAAACATCTAGTGGAGTGGAAATGTGGTCTCTGAACAAAAGGCACATAATTAAATGGACAGATAGAAAAACCAATGAGCGAGTCCTGCAACGGGCAAATGAAAACTGTAAACTGATTAGAGAAATTAGACGTAGACTGTCAAGAATTGTTTTGGGACACGTTGTGAGAAGAAATAAACTATAGAACTTTGTGGCAGCTGAGAAGATTCAAAAGAAAATAACCAGGGGGAGGCAGAGAAATAAATATCTAGATGGCTTAGCCACATGACATAACCGAGGCAAAAACACGGACCTGATCTACGAGTCTGGTGATCGTGTGAGATAGTAAAATATGGCCGTCAAGGTTTATGGGCATATAACGTGATGATGATGACATTAAACGTCACAGTAGCTTGAACAGAAATAGTGATAGAAGTCAAAGTTACGTGAGGAAGAGGCTGGGGTAGACCAGAACGGAGACGGACACAGAACACTGCAGACATCCTGGCTGTGAGGGTGCACAAGGGAAGAGCACTGACAAGGGATCGAAGGACACAGGACATTGTAGACACCCTGGCTGTGAGGGTGCACAAGGGAAGAGCACTGACAAGGGATCGAAGGACACAGGACATTGTAGACACCCTGGCTGTGAGGGTGCACAAGGGAAGAGCACTGACAAGGGATCGAAGGACACAGGACATTGTAGGCATCCTGGCTGTGAGGGTGCACAAGGGAAGAGCACTGACAAGGGATCGAAGGACACAGGACATTGTAGACACCCTGGCTGTGAGGGTGCACAAGGGAAGAGCACTGACAAGGGATCGAAGGACACAGGACATTGTAGGCATCCTGGCTGTGAGGGTGCACAAGGGAAGAGCACTGACAAGGGATCGAAGGACACAGGACATTGTAGACACCCTGGCTGTGAGGGTGCACAAGGGAATAGCACTGACAAGGGATCGAAGAACACAGGACATTGTAGGCATCCTGGCTGTGAGGGTGTACAAGGGAAGAGCACTGACAAGGGATCGAAGGAAACAGGACATTGTAGACACCCTGGCTGTGAGGGTGCACAAGGGAAGAGCACTGACAAGGGATCGAAGGACACAGGACATTGTAGACACCCGGGCTGTGAGGGTGCACAAGGGAAGAGCACTGACAAGGGATCGAAGGACACAGGACATTGTAGACACCCTGGCTGTGAGAGCGCACAAGGGAAGAGCACTGACAAGGGATCGAAGGACACAGGACATTGTAGGCATCCTGGCTGTGAGGGTACACAAGGGAAGAGCACTGACAAGGGATCGAAGATCTCTTTCTCGGGCTCTGGTGACAGCCACATTCTGCTAAGAACCTGCTAAATGGTGATGATGTCAATGGCGATATCAAAGAAAAATGTGACACTAAGATGTGAAATGGAAATAGAAGGGAACACTTTAACCAAGTGGATAATTTAAAATATCTAGGCGTATTTATAATATCAGACGGAAGGTGTACAACATAGATTAAGAGCCGAATACAAAATGTTTTGCGTATCCTTTTACAGGACTTAGCTGTCAACAGCAGCATCTTTCAGCTGTCTGTTGATCTCTTGGCAAGATTACGCTCAGTAGTTTGCCATTGCTTTCTGAGCGGCCGGCTCAGTATCCGCAAGTCACGAGCGGGGGTCGAACCACCTCAGTTCTCGCTCCGCTGCGAGACTCTGCGTGATAAACGGGATTACAGAGAGAAAGTGTTGTAACCCCACAGCCAGAGAGACCGGCAAGAGCCGAATAGGGCAAGGAAAAGCTGCATTAAAAAAATAAATGAAGTGTAATTTATGCAATAAGTCACTACCATTGATTGTAAGAAAGAGATTGCTGAAGTGCTATATAGAACTTGTTTTGCTATATGGCAGTGAATCTTGGAATGTAAATTGGGGAACATCATGATAACCGGAAAGATCGAGGGGAAGAGAAGGACAGGTAGACCAAGAGAAATTATGCTGGATGGATTGAGACGGTGGCATGGAGGGATATCATCAGCAGAATTGATCCAGAAAACCAAAGACCGAGATCTGTGGAGAGTCATAAACGCCTACGCCAGCTGACCTGGCAGTTGATGATGATGATAATGATGAAACATAGGCAGGTGGTTAAGCTGCATCTATATAAGATGACCAAGCCATCCTAGTTTGTCTCATATGTGCTTTTCACGATACTGTTCGCGCAGTCCATCTCACACCAGCCCAGATAGCAGACACATTATGTAGACGAGACCATTCATTCATTCATTCAGTAGCATGTCCTTTACAGAACCTTGCTCCCATAACAACCCTCCGGAAAACTTCTCGATAGACGAGACCACGGAAGCGAAATAAAAATTCACAAATGACTCGCCGTCTAAATAATCCCAAGTTAACTGAAGCGTGTAGAAAAGCCTCAAAACGAAATTAACAACACCGAACCTTATCCCTACCACCGAAGATTTGATTGTTAAAAATTGTAAGAAAAGCTATTTCCATATTAACATAAAATTGTTTCGTATCATGTTTGTTTGACAGCTTTTGTATAGGTTCCCTATTATAGGCCGGTTCATGTTTTCTATTTTCCTGGTGTGTGACTGGCTGGAATGATGGGCCGGGTAGGTCGAGCGTAAATATCAGATGTGATATGATGAATTTTGAATTTTGTTAGTTATGGTGTAGTTATTTGATACCGGTATCATTATTCGTGTTAGATATGGGACCTAGGCCTGTTTGTGTATGCCTGGTGGTTATGTTGTACGTATGTAAATATATGAGTAAATGTGTTCTTAGGTTGTATTTATGCAAGACACAGTAACTCCTTCTCATATACTCTCTCTCTCTCTCTCTCTCTCTCTCTCTCTCTCTCTCTCTCTCTCTCTCATATACACAGACACACACTCTCTCAGACATGGACACACGAACATACCCTCTCCCTCTTTCTTACGTACACATACATACGCCCTCTCTCACACCCAGACACACACACACTCTCTCTTTCGCTCCAATTTTCTCACATACACTGACTCTCTCTCTCTCTCTCTCTCTCTCTCTCTCTCTCTCTCCCTCTCGCATACGCTGTCTCTCTTACATACACACACTCTCTCTCACACACGCACGCAACCTCTCTTCCCCACTCACCCATTTCTAAGGATGCAAGATGACATCACATGATGCAGTCACCTACTCTTGACAATCTTGCAGCGCCCGAACTCCTCCTTTCCAACCACAACCGCCATTCTGTTTTTAGCGGGACCTAGCGGACATAAATGAGATAGGCGTGGAAGGGATGGGGGAGGGAGAGGGGGGGGAGGGGTCCGCCCAACTCCACTATCGTGTAGGGAATCACAGAACTCCATAACCTAGATAAGTCCCAGCCGAACCCGTCATGCAGACAGACAAACAGACCGGCGGGAACAAACACTCATCCCCCCCCCCCCCCAACTCCGCCGACTCTGGGTACGAGTGAGATCTTCTCAACTACCACAGGGCCCACACACAAAAAAAAAATCGATCTTCCTCGACCTGTTGCATCTCCAATTTTGTGCAAAATTCCAAATTCTCGCTTACTGTCTGCGCACAAGACTCCACAACTGTGTTCTTCCCACCCCCGCCTCACCGTTTATAACCCACCCACGACCCACCCTGTCTGCATTATGGGAAATGCTGCCTGTTTTTTTTTTTTTTTCGCCAGGCTGTCTACTGCTGTTTGTGATCTGCCTTAAATACTGCGGACACGTTGTTATCAGTTGTGTGTTTGTGTGTTCATATGTACATGTTTGCCTGTACAATTGGACGTTGGCCATTTTTGTGTTCCTGTGGGGACACGGCAGACAAGAGTATTAATACATTTTTGGCTTGATTACATTGTGAAAGGTTTTGGCGCCGCTTCTGTCTGTCTGTCTGCCTGCCTGCCTGCCTGCCTGTCTGTCTGTCTGTCTGTCTGTCTGTCTGTCTGTCTGATATAAAATAAAGTTTTATCTATCTATCTATCTATCTATCTATCTATCTATCTATCTATCTATCTATCTATCTATCTATCTGTCTGTCTGTCTGTCTGTCTGTCTGTCTGTCTGTCTGTCTGTCTGTCTGTCCGTCCGTCCGTCCGTCCGTCCGTCCGTCCGTCCGTCCGTCCGTCCGTCCGTCCGTCCGTCCGTCCGTCCGTCCGTCCGTCTGGCTGTTTGTCTGTCTGTCTGTCTGTTCATCGATATCGCGTTCGAAAGACAGCTGCTGACGATTTGCTAGCTTACTGCCATGCGTTGGTTTCCATACAGTAATATTAGTTCCGGCCGTTCAGGAAGCAATGGCAAACTACTGAACGTAATCTTGCCAAGAAATCACAAACTGCCAAAGAATGCTGGAGTTGACTGCGACAACGTGTACAGGACATGAATCTAACATTACACCAAAAGATACTTCATCTGTAAGATTTTGGACAGCTCCAGGTTAAACCATGTCAGTCGCACGTCGGGGTCAAGAATGCAAATAGCGACACCACCACATTAACACTGTTGGGACAAGAGTAACGAGAAGTCTGCTGGGTGCACTGGGCTGTCATTTAGGTCAAGACATCTTTTATCCATATATATATATATATATTTTAATGAGAGAAATATTTTCGCGGTCGCCTCATCCTGTTAATAGAAGGAGGAGGATTTTGTGGCTAAGGTTTTTCTATAGGATTAGGAAGCCAGCCCCAAGCTCAACCCTCCTGCGTGGTCCCCTACGACCTGTATGGTAGGCTATATTGCGGTACTATTCTTTGCTACCCTTAAGTGTCCTGGTAACAGACTGGTGGTACACTTTAAGATCTCGTGGAGAAACGTATTTAAAGTAATTATTCTAATCCTGACAAATAGGTCTGGTCCACTCATCCTGGCATCTTTGTGAGATGGACGTATGTCATCCATTCTACCATTACATCTACCCCGTTGAACCTCACAAGAGAAGTTATATTAGGGTCCATCCCTGGTTCGGATTAATAATCCTTTGTTCAAGTTAGCCACAATTCGAATTTTAACGGAATTCGAGAAATGTCCAAAGACGTATGCTGCAATGATAAACGTATGCAGTAAGTACAGGCAATAAATACATCCAAGAAATATTCTTTTTCGTGAATATTTTACTCATTTGGATATTTTACCTGCTTAGTGACCGTTCGGCCTGCTCATTTTGCTTTTCAAAAGTGTGTATGCGTGTTGATAATTCATATTGCTTATACTTGACATATCGGATTCATTTACAGAGACGAATTTCCTTCTCGTTCAATCTGCCTTCTCAATCTTGGTTAAAGCTGAGGATTTTTTTCCGCTTGCTTTTGAACTTGAGCGTAGTCCATGCTGGACTGATTTTTGCATGTAGATTAGCTTTCCCTATTACCAGTGTCCCCTTGCCACAAGAAAACAAATTCCAACTTCTGAGGTACTTGTAATTTTCGTCCCCAAGTCAAGGGCGAAAATTTGACCTTTTAGTCCAACTGTCCAGTGTAGGGATTGAACCCGTTACCTCGCCATCAGCACAACGGAAGTTTCAGAGCGTTTCTAAAATAAGATTCTATCATCATCATCATAATCATCAAGTACCCTGCCAGTAGGCGTAGGCGTTTATGTCTCTCTACAGATCACTGTCTTTGATGTCCTGGATCGTCTCTGCTGATGATATTCCTCCATCTCACCGTCTCAATCCACCCAGCATTATTTCTCTTGGCCTGCCTCTGCTTTCTTCCCCTTGATCTTTTCAGTTGTCACGATGTTCTCCAATGCCTCTCTTCTCATCACATCATCAAAGACATCTGTATGCGTGTATCTTTCGTATTGTATATAATGTTCTAGTTTCATAAGCTTCTTTCAGTCAATTGTGTGAGTTACTCTGGCATTCCAAAGAATCGCAACATTCGTCTCAGCAACCACATATCTGTTACTTTCAAGTTCGTCTGAATTTGTTGATTTACAATCCTAGATTCACTACCATATAGCAAAACAAATTCAATACAGCATTTCGGCACTCTCTTACATTCAATGATAATTACTTATTGCATAAGATACTATCATTTAAAAAAAAAAATTCAGTTTGCTCTATTCTGTTCTTAATCTCTGTTGTGCACCTTCCGTCTGATGTTATAAATACCCCTAGGTATATAAAATTATGCACTTGGATAAGAGTTATCATCTTTTTCTTTGATATCTCCATTTGCGATCTTTTATTTGCATTCTCTGGTACTACAATGTCCAACAATTGTAGGTCTGCTGCATTATCCGCCACCAATACTGTGTCATCTGCATTGCGTATATTGTTTATATGATAAACTCTGATTAGTATTCATGACTTCTCTTTGATCGCTCTCATTATTACTTTGCTTTAGAGGGAGAAGAGACCCGGTGACAGGACACATCCCTGTCGTAGTCCTAACTTTGTTCATAATTGCATTCTTTATTTCCCATTTTAGCACAATGCTAGGAATTGTCTTAATACACATCGTCCCCATTTTGTTCTGCCATGTTCTTCTGCTGTCAAAATGTTTCTTAAAAGACCGATATTCGTTTTGAAACGCTGGTTTTTTCCCCCCAGTTTCCTTGTCCGCTTTTAATTTCACAAACAAATCTATAAGGAGAATCATCTACAGACGCAACAAAGGCAAAAATAAAACGACATGAAAGAGAACCCACGCCGTGGATCGTCCTGCGCATGCACATTATTTCCGGTTATATCATAAATTATATCTACATTATCTGTTCCCAGGTCCCCGGAAAGCAACAAGCGAGACCGATTGTTATCTCCCTTCCACTTGTGTGCATAAATAGTGTTGATCTCCCTTGTTTTTTCTTTGCATTGCGATTATTAAGCAGGGAATTGTCAATATTTTTTTCACCAGGGGGGAAAGAAAAAAAGAGGTCGCGTTTAGGGGTTTGAGTTTATTAGTCTGGGAAATGCAGGTTAGAAGGGGGAAATATCAATATAATGAATTTGTTACTGTGTTTGTTAACATTTGTATTGTAAAACATATATACAATTAACATTGGCAAACACAGTAACCAATAGCAAGGTTATTTTATATACATTTTATACATTGTTTATAAGTTAAGGTAATTGCATGTCCCTTAACGAACGTCGCAATCAATCCCAGCATTTATTAACTGTTTGTGATTTACTAGGCAATGTTTACGTCCTTTAGTGTGCTATTGCTTTCTGAACAGCCAACGCCTCATACCATCTAAATCAACACAAAGGTAAAATAACCGGGATACTTATAAGGTAAATTAACGGGGTTACTTATAAGGTAAACTAACAGAGTTACTTATAACGTAAAATAATCGGGATACTTATAAGGTAAAATAACCGGGATACTTATAAGGTAAAATAACAGGGTTACTTATATGGTAAAATAACCGGGATACTTATAAGGTAAAATAACAGGGTTACTTATATGGTAAAATAACCGGGATACTTATAATGTAAAATAACAGGGTTACTTATATGGTAAAATAACCGGGATACTTATAAGGTAAAATAACAGGGTTACTTATATGGTAAAACAGCAGGGTTACTTGTTATACATAGCGGACTTTTAAAAAAAAATGAACTTTCCATAACGGACTGGCGTAAGGAGCCACGGTAGAATAGTGGTTAATGCTCCTGCCTTTCAAGTTGGAGGTCCGGGTCAAATCCCCAGCTTAAGCAGGATGGGTTTTTTTCCGATCCCTGCAGCTGTGGAGTCGACCCAGCCTTAAACAAATGTGTATGAGAGAATTATCAGGAAATTCTTCTTCTTATAGTCCTCGCCGTGTCTATTTGTTGATTATATCTGTCCACAGATTTCTGTCTCGTGTACTGCCAGTCTTCTTATAGTCCATGCCATGTGGCGTTGATGATACTTTATGTCCTTAGCCTTCTGTCTCTTGTACTGCCAATATTCTTATAGGCCATGTCGTGTGATTTTGGTGATCATAGCTGTCCGTAGTCTTCTCTCTCATGTAAAACCAATCTTCTTATACTCTATGCCGTGTGGATTTGGTGATCATATCTTTCCGCAGCCTTCTGTCTCGTGTACTACCAATCATTTTTCACACTGGCGTTTCTCCATGGTATGGTGTCAATCTGTCCAGCATGTTCTCTCTTGGTTTCCCCTGCATTTCTTACACCTCTCCCCCATCCTTACCTTCACGTAATGACGATAAACTCCAGTTTCCTCTTCTCGGGACATGCCCAAAGGATGTGGATTGTCTGCTTCTGATGTGTGTAACCAGTCGTTTTTTGTTTGTTTTAAATTAACTTCTTTTAATGTCTCTTCATTGCTCTTTCTATCCATCCACGGTGTTCTCATCATTCTTCTATAAAACCACATCTCCGCAGCTTCCACATAATTCTTCACTTATTTGCTAATTGTCCATAATTCGCTTCTGTGCATCAGGATTGGCTCAGTATAGTTCACACAAGCTCTTTTATTCACCTCAATGGATAAGGATATATTGCAGACAATATTACCTTCCTTCCGCCACATATTGAGTTACCCCCTGCAATAAAATTGTGCCTCCATAACCAAGTATTTCCTTATTGAATGTAAACACAGACGACACAACAATATGTAGCATGTTTTGCTGTCTGATATTTTTCGCTATATCTCGTAACGTGCATACTGCAGAGTTCACAACCCCTGCTTAACAGCAGCAATAGAGAAAGGATGTTGCTCAAATATACCAAGACATTAGCAATTAGGCGGTTCAAGCCAATTTTGTGCAAACAGAAAAATTGTCATTCTAACTTTGGGAATACAGTGAGGATAACTGATGTTTCACATTCTAACTTTGGGAATACAGTGAGGATAACTGATGTTTCACATTCTAACTTTGGGAATACAGTGAGGATACCTGATGTTTCACATTCTAACTTTGAGAATACAGTGAGGATAACTGATGTTTCACATTCTAACTTTGGGAATACAGTAAGGATAACTGATGTTTCACATTCTAACTTTGGGAATACAGTGAGGATACCTGATGTTTCACATTCTAACTTTGGGAATACAGTGAGGATAACAGATGTTCCACATTCTAACTTTGGGAATACAGTGAGGATAACTGATGTTTCACATTCTTAACTATGGGAATACAGTGAGGATAACTGATGTTTCACATTCTAACTTTGGGAATACAGTGAGGATACCTGATGTTTCACATTCTAACTTTGGGAATACAGTGAGGATAACTGATGTTTCGCATTCTAACTTTGGGAATACAGTGAGGATACCTGATGTTTCACATTCTAACTTTGGGAATACAGTGAGGATAACTGATGTTTCACATTCTAACTTTGGGAATATAGTGAGGATACCTGATGTTTCACATTCTAACTTTGGGAATACAGTGAGGATAACTGATGTTTCACACTCTAACTTTGGGAATACAGTGAGGATAACTGATGTTTCACATTCTAACTTTGGGAATACAGTGAGGATACCTGATGTTTCACATTCTAACTTTGGGAATACAGTGAGGATAACTGATGTTTCACATTCTAACTTTGGGAATACAGTGAGGATAACTGATGTTTCACATTCCAGCAATGTCACTGACTATTTTGTATTGTCTACTTTCGCTCGCTTTGAACTCAAACGTATTCCATACACGTACGACTACTTCCAATGCACTGGGCTGATTTTTGCGCGTGGACTAGCTTTCCCTATTACCAGTGTCCCTCGCCATTAGGTTAACCCACTCCGACTTGTGAGGTACTTGTAATTTACGTTCCCAAGAGAAGAACGAGAAGTCACAATTTTAGTCCAACTGTCCCGTGTACGAGTTGAACCCGCATTCTTGGCATCAACACACCGGGAGTTTAAGAGCGAACGCTCTTATCCATTCGGCCATGCAGTCCTCCAGTGACTATATGTGTTAAGTACTTCAGCCAAAGTATAATTCATTTATTCACTTCGTGTGATATATCGCGTGTTTGCAGTCTCACTACACTTTGTATGTATAACAAATTTGAAAAATGAATTACATGATGTCATAAAAAAAAATGTGCTAAAAATTCATTAAGTTAGTTACAATAGCCACTGTTTTGGGAAAGCTGGAAAGTAACAATGAAGTATTCACTGTTTAGAGTGCAAAGAATTACTCCAGCAGACAACAGCCATTCGCTGCATATTTCTTCACGATGGATTGTGGAGCAAAAGTTTTGATGATATCATGTACTTCATTTTTCAGATTTATTCTGCATACAGTCTAGTGAGACTTTACAAACAACTGATATAACTCTATAGTGTGCACCTGACGAGATGCAAGGAAATATGCAAGGCAAGAAATCATGCAACCTCTTCTCTGTGGGTTCTTTGTTTAAAAACGGCACTTGCCTGTCTTGGCAGTCATCTTGGCCTGGTAACCTTTCCCAAGTCCACACGCCTCCATTTCTCGACATTTGCTGGAACAGGGATCAATATAAATTGTATTTAATAAACTGTGATTACATTCTGTTGCAATTTCTCGATTTGACGTCAACTGATGCCGTGTGGTTAGGTATAGTGCCCTGCCCGGCTGTGTATCTTTCTATCTTTCTTGTTTGGCTCTGTAATTCAAATCCGCATGTCCTGACTGTTAATTCCTAGTAATTTGATAGCTTGTTTGCGGGTCGCAGTAAATAGTTCAACTTTCGCTGATATTTCGATAACCTTTTCCCCGGTGTCTTCTGGAGGGAATCTGTGGGTATAATTAGCCTAAATGCTTTTCTGATTTAGTGTAATTTCTTCTACTCCCCTGAAGTAAGGTTTCTTTCTTTGAGGAGAATTGACACGAAAACACAATTTTCATAACTAATTGCACATGTTTCACTTTAATGCGGAGGTGTGACATATAATTCAGGTACACTTACATAACAAAGCAATTCCTGACGTGGTAATACCGGTTGCCATGGCAACGGCGGCAATCTTTGAATGGTAATTGTATTTGTCAAGCCACAGAGGTTTCTGATTTTTTTCTTCTTCTTCTGTTTCTTCGGGTATAATTTCAAGATAATATGTTTCATTATCTGTTGAAAACTTATTCCGCGGCAGAATATTTTTATTCCAAGTAATGTAGATCTGAAATTGTGATCCCGAATAAGTAATTAATTTTGTTACAATGTTCATTTTGGATGTATTTTAAATTCCATTCAACGACCAGAAAAAGAGAGCATCTCTTGGATATTTCCACGGGACATATTGGTGTTTTAAATTACAGTTTCATTATTAAATTCATAATTTAAAATAAGTTTGAATTGTGTAACTCTGTATTTATTGCAATCTGAAAGAAATCAGGAGCCCTGGAATGTGATCAACATCGAACAATTAGTATAATGAGTCACATCACGAAGAATTACTAAGAATTATCGTGCAAAGAGTTAGGAAGAAAATACAACATGAAATAGGAGAAGAATAATGTGGGTTTGTAGAAGGCAAGGGTACCATAAATGCTGTGTATATACTGAGCACAGTAATTGAACGTTCTATAGAAGTAAACAAAGATCTACACCTTTGCTTTATTGACTACACAAAGACTTTCGATAAAGTGAGACATGTCGACAAGATAAGGATCCTTGAAGATCTACAAATTGATGGAAAAGACCTTAGACTTTTAATAGACATATACTGGTAACAAGCTGCTATAAGAATTGATAATGAAGTAGGTCAATATCAGCCTATTAAGAGAGGTGTGAGACAGGGATGTGTAATGTCTCCAGATCTTTTTTTCCTGTACAGTGAAACTATTTTCAGAAATATAGTTGGGGGGGGGGGAGGGGGTGTTATTTAGTTACTTGGTTGGTAAAATGATATTATCGTTGATTCGTTAGTTATTTGGTTACATAATTAGTTGATTGATTGAATGATTCGCCTATTGCCCAAGTTATGAAATGATAGAGTGGTTTGTTGGGTGACTGGGTGACTGGTAACCGCGTGATTGATTGATGACCTTATTGACTGATTGCTTTCTTTATTGATTCATTGATTTATTGGTTGATTGATTGATAGACTGACCCTCTGAAATGTTGTTTATTTGATTCATTGGCGAACGGATTCATTGACTGCTTGATTTGTCTATTGATTGAATCGATGATGTATTAACTGATTGCTTTGCTTGTTGACTGATTCGTTGCTTTGCTTGTTGACTGATTGGTTGACTTGCAGATTATTATTTTATTGACTGGCTGGGCGATTAATTAATTGACTCGTTTATTAAATGATTGTCTGATTGAATGACCTTACTTGAGCTGTTGACTGACAATAGCTGATTGACGGATACTCGAAGATTGATTGATTGACATTAACCTACGACTCTTGGGTTAGATCGGAGTGCCTATATCAGTCCATGTTACTGTCATCTAGTGTGTCATGAACTGACGTCTGTGGTCCAGGGAGTTGTGGGACGCACCGTTTCATGACTCCCCGATATACCAAGTCCAAGGTTCGAAATCTGCTGTGGATTGATTTGGAAGAAGACCTCTGCGTTGATTTCCATGTTTTGAGTTGTCGGTTGTTCAGAAAGCAATGGCAAACTAAACCATGTTACATGTTGTTTGGAAGACGTTATGGTAACCCCAGGTTGATTACTAGGCAGTGTTACATTCAGTAGTTTGACATTGATTTTTCAAAGAGAGGTCAACGTGTAAGTCACTGACCGGATTGTAAATTGAACTCACAACCCGTCGTCAGCGCACCAGAAGTGTAAGCTCATTAATTCGCTTGGTCACGCTGACCTGAACAACATTGCCCAGTAAATCACAAACGGCCAATAAATGCTGGGGTTAATAATAGCAACGTTTTGGTAGAACATGCAGCTAACTTATTTTTTAGCGTTTATATTTCATTGCCTTTTGTATTCTTTACTGTCTGTCAATGAAGTTCAGCATGGCCGAATGGATAAGAACGCGTGTTCTTAAATATCCGTGTGCTGTTGCCGAGGTAAGGGGTTCAACCGCTACACCGGACAGTTGGACTAAAATGTTCATCTCTAGTCCTTGACTTAGGGACATTAGTTACAAGTACCTCTGAAGTCGGAGTGGATTAGCCTGATGGCGAGGGACACTGTTAACAAGGACAGCTAATCCACACACAAAATTCAGTCCAGCACTACTAGAAGTAGTGTTTGTGGACTGCGCTTGGGTTCAAAGCGATCGAGCACACAACAAATGTCTGTCAATAACTGGGGCCCTTGTAATGCATCCCTAATGACATGCGGAAACGGCTAAATACTGCAGAGATTCATCCGCGCATACTGTGACGCCCCACAACCCCCTTCCACTTCATACTACAGCGCGATGACATAAAACGTCTATAAAACAAAAGTTCCCGAGACTGCACTTGCCGTGGCTATATGAAATGTTCTTCTCCTGGCCTTATTCCACATTGGGGTATAGTCTCTCAACCAAACCACGCCAAGACGTCCTATTTTTTACTGTTACAAAGAGAATCAACGGCTGCAGCAGGTTTTTTTTTTTTTTTCGCATATCCTTTACAGGACATTGCTGTCAACTCCAGTATTTTACCGCCATTGTTGATTTCTTGGCAAGATTACGCTCAGTAGTTTGCCATTGATTTCTGAGCGGCCGTCTCACTTATCCCGTAAGTCACCAAAGCGGCGAGAACCGCTACCAATTCTCGCGCGCTGCGTTACCCTACGTGGATAAACGAGATTACGGAGAAAGTCGTTTAACGCCTAGGCCAGGGAGTCCGGCGTAGCAGGTTATAACAAAGGGAAATAAAGAAACAGGCATATGTAGCTCCTGCGAAAAGATAAAACATACTAAACACGGACACGGTGTCCATAACTTACAATGGACTCCATAAGAGTGAAACAAAGTGAAAATCCCCCAAAAACAAGAAACAATTAACATATATATATAACTAGCTGACACGGCCCGGCTTCGCCCAGACTCTGGTGGGGAGCATCTCATTTAATTCATATAAGTAGTCATATAAGCTCCCGTTCCCGACTGTCTGTCTGTCTGTCTGTCTATCTATCTGTCTGTCTGTCTGTCTGTCTGACCCGGCCCAGCCCATGGTGGAGAGCATCTCATTTAAATCATATAAGTAGTCATATAAGATCCCGTTCCCGACTATCTGTATGTCTGTCTGTCTTGGGTAAATGGAGGAGGGAGGAGGAAGAGGGAGGTGGAGGAGGGAAGAGGAGGGAGGAGGAGACAGGAGGAATAGGAGGGAGGAGGAGGGATTAGGAAGAGGAGGGAGGAGTAGGGTGGAGGAGGAGGGGGAGGAGGAGGGAGGAGGAAGAGGGAGAAGGAGGGAGGAGGAGATCGCAGGAGGAGGAGGAGGAGGAGAGGGAGGAGGAGGAGGGAGAGGGAGGAGGAGGGAGGAGGAGAGAGTAGGCGGAGGGAGGAGGCGGAGGGAGCAGGAAGAGGGAGGAAGAGGGAGGAGGGAGGAGAAGGAGGAGGGAGGAGTAGAGAGTGGGAGGAGGGAGGAGGCGGAGGGAGGAAGAGGGAGAAGGAGGAGGGAGGAGAAGGAGGGAAGAGGATGAGAGGGAGGAGGAGGAAGAGGGAGGAGGAGGAATGTGAAGGGAGGAGGAGGGAGGAGGTAGAGGGAGGAGGAGGGAGGAGGAGGAGGATAGAGGAGGAGGAAGAGGGAGGAGGAGGAATGTGAAGGGAGGAGGAGGGAGGAGGTAGAGAGAGGAGGAGGAGGGAGGAGGAGAATGGAGGAGGAGGGATGAGGAGGAGAGGGAGGAGGAGGGGAAGGAGGAGGGAGGAAGAAGGAGGAGGGAGGAAGACGGATGAGGGGGAGGAGGGAGGGGGAGGAGGGGGAGGAGGAGAAGGGAGCAGGAGGAAGGAGGAGGGAGGAGGAGGAGGAAGAGGGAGGAGGAGGGAGGAGGAAGAGAGAGGAGGGAGGAGGAAGAGAGAGGAGGGAGGAGGAGGGAGGAAGAGATAGGCGGAGAGAGGAGGAGGAGGGAGGAGGAGGAGTAGGGATGAATAGGAGGGAGGAGAAGGGAGGAGGAGGGATTAAGAGAAAGAGGGGGGAAAGGGGAGAGGGAGGAGGAGGAGGAAGAGGGATGAGGAGGGAGGAGGAGGGAGGATGAGGAGGAGGGAGGAGGAGGGAGGATGGTGAAGGAGGAGGAGGAGGAGGGAGGAGGGTGAAGGAGGAGGAGGAGGGGGAGGGGGAGGAGGAGGGAGAAGGAGGAGGAGGGAGGAGGGAGGAGGAGAACGTAGGTGGGGGAGGATGAGAAGGGAGGAGGGAGAGGGAGGAGGAGGAGAGAGGAGGAGGGAGGAGGTGGAGGGAGAAGGAGGAGGAGGGAGGAGGAGGTAGAAGGAGGAGGTAGAAGGAGGGAGGAGGAGACAGGAGGAATAGGAGGGAGGAGGAGGGATTAGGAAGAGGAGGGTGGAGGAGGAGGGGGAGGAGGAGGGAGGAGGAAGAGGGAGGAGGAGAGAGGAGGAGGAGGAGGAGGAGGAGAAGGGAGTAGGAGGAGGGAGAGGGAGGAGGAGGGAGGAGGAGGAGAGAGTAGGCGGAGGGAGGAGGCGGAGGGAGCAGGAAGAGGGAGGAAGAGGGAGAAGGAGGGAGGAGAAGGAGGAGGGAGGAGGAAGGAGGAGTAGAGAGTGGGAGGAGGGAGGAGGCGGAGGGAGGAAGAGGGAGGAGGAAGAGGGAGGAGGGAGGAGGAGGGAGGAGGTAGTAGGATGATTGATTGCCATCCCACCAGGTTAATATGTTATCGCGGACCTCAGAGAGAAGTGTCTATGTAGAAGACCATTTCCTGGACGTACGTATTTTGGGAGGGGGAGGAGGGAGGAGGAGGAAGAAGAAAAAAAAACTACGACAGTTGGCATCTCTGGAATGAAAGGAAGGCGTGTAGAAAATTTCATCTCAATCGGATGGGCCGTTCGCGAGCGTATAAAGGACATACATACATACATACAGAGATACAGACAGACAGAGATACGGACATCCTTTTTTATATATAAGATAATGAAGTTATGAAATGTATTATAGGCCACACTGTTCTTATATGGCACTTTTGCACCTGAAATGAACTCAACCTTGTAGAAAAGGAGCACCTTTCAAAACCGAACTGAACCCAACTTGTGTGCCATCTTGACAACAGAGGAGTTGTGTAATATAAATCACTAATATTACTTTTATAATTTTGTGTGTGTGTGTTTTTTTTTCCTTTTCCGTTTGTTTGTGTTGTCCTGTCCCTGAAGAAGATTTAGATTTATAGAATTGAAACGTCGTTGTCTGTTGTGTCCTATAATACTTATTTTTATTTCATTGTATTACTTCATTATTATATACTAGCTGACCCGGCCCGGCTTCGCCCAGACCCTTGTGGGGAGCATCTCATTTAATTCATATAAGTAGTCATATAAGTTCTCGTTCCCGTTACCGACTATCTGTCTGTCTGTCTGTCTGTCTGTCTATCTGTCTGTCTGTCTGTCTGTCTGACCCGGCCCGTCTTCGCCCAGACCCTGATGGGGAGAATCTCATTTAATTCATATAAGTAGTCATATAAGTTCCCGTTCTGACTATCTATCTGTCTGTCTGTCTGACCCGGCCCAGCATCGCCCAACTCCTGGTGGGGAGAATCTCATTTAATTCATATAAGTAGTCATATAAGTTCCCGTTCCCGACTGTCTGTCTGTCTGTCTGTCTGTCTGTCTGTCTGTCTGTCTGTCTGTCTGTCTGTCTGTCTGTCTGTCTGTCTGTCTGTCTGTCTGTCTGTCTGTCTATCTATCTGTCTGTCTGTCTGACCCGGCCCAGCCCATGGTGGAGAGCATCTCATTTAAATTATATAAGTAGTCATATAAGATCCCGTTCCCGACTATCTGTCTGACTGTCTGTCTGTCTTGGGTAAATGGAGGAGGGAGGAGGAAGAGGGATGTGGAGGAGGGAGGAGGAGGGAGGAATAGGAGGGAGGAGGAGGGATTAGGAGGAGGAGGGAGGAGTAGTGTGGAGGAGGAGGCGAGGAGGAGGGAGGAGGAAGAGGGAGGAGGAGAACGCAGGAGGAGAAGGGAGCAGGAGGAGGAGAGGGAGGAGGAGGAGAGAGTAGGAGGAGGGAGGAGGCGGAGGGAGAAGGAAGAGGGAGGAGGAAGAGGGAGAAGGAGGGGGAGGAGGGGAGAAGGAGGAATGTGAAGGGAGGAGGAGGGAGGAGGTAGAGGGAGGAGGAGGAGGAGAGAGGCGGAGAGAGGAGGAGGAGGGAGGAAGAGGGAGGAGGAGGAATGTGAAGGGAGGAGGAGGGAGGAGGTAGAGGGAGGAGGAGGAGGAGGTAGAGGGAGGCGGAGAGGGAGGAGGGGGATGAGGAGGAGGGAGGAAGAAGGAAGAGGAGGGAGGAGGAGTGATGAGGAGGAGGGAGGAGGAGGAAGAGGGAGGAGGAGGAATGTGAAGGGAGGAGGAGGGAGGAGGTAGAGGGAGGAGGAGGAGTGAGGAGGAGGAGGAGGGAGGAGGAGGAGGAGGGAGGAAGAAGGAGGAGGAGGGAGGAGGAGGAAGAGGGAGGAGGAGGAATGTGAAGGGAGGAGGAGGGAGGAGGTAGAGGGAGGAGGAGGAGGAGGTAGAGGGAGGCGGAGAGGGAGGAGGGGGATGAGGAGGAGGGAGGAAGAAGGAAGAGGAGGGAGGAGGAGTGATGAGGAGGAGGGAGGAGGAGGAAGAGGGAGGAGGAGGAATGTGAAGGGAGGAGGAGGGAGGAGGTAGAGGGAGGAGGAGGAGTGAGGAGGAGGGAGGAGGAGGGAGGAGGAGGAGGAGGGAGAAAGAAGGAGGAGGAGGGAGGAGGAGGAAGAGGGAGGAGGAGGAATGTGAAGGGAGGAGGAGGTAGAGGGAGGAGGAGGAGGGAGGAGGAGAAGGGAGGAGGAGGGATGAGGAGGAGGAAGAGGGAGGAGGAGGAATGTGGAGGGAGGAGGTAGAGGGAGGAGGAGGAGTGAGGAGGAGGAGAGGAAGGAGGAGGGAGGAGGAGAGGGAGGAGGGAGGAGGATGGAGGAAGAAGGAGGAGGAGGGAGAAGGAGGGATGAGGAGGAGGAAGAGGGAGGAGGAGGAATGTGAAGGGAGGAGGAGGGATTGGGAGAAGAGGAAGAGGGTAGGAGGAAGAGTGGAGAGGAGGAGGGAGGATGTAGAGGGAGGAGGAGGAGGAAGAGGGAGGAGGAGGATGGGGAGGAGGAAGGAGGAAGAGGGAGGAGGAGGATGGAAGAGGGAGGAGGAGGATGGAGGAGGGAGAGGGAAAAGGGGAAGAGGAAGAGGGTAGGAGGAGGAGGGGGAGAGGAGGAGAAGGAGGGAGGAGGAGAAGGAGGGGATATGAGGGGAGGAAGGAAAGGGAGGTGGAAGAGGAGGAGAGGGAGGAGGGGAGGAGGAGGGTGGAGGGAGGAGGAGGTAGGAGGAGGAGGAAGAGGGAAGAGGGAGAAGAAGGGAGAAGGAGGAGTGAGGATGATGAGGGAGAAGGAGGCAGGAGGAGGAGGAGGGAGCCAGGAGGAGGAGGAGGGATAAGGAGGGAGAGGGAGGAGGAGGGAAGATGAGGGAGGAGGGGGAGGAGGCGGAGGGAGTAGGAGGGAGGAGGATGGAGGAGGAGGGGAGAGGAAGAGGGAGAAGGAAGAGGGAGAAGGAGGAGGGAGTCGGTAGAGTGATGAGAGGGAGGAAGAAGAGGAGGAGGGTGGAGTGAGGCGGTAGAGGGAGGAGAAGAGAGGAGGAGAGAGTTCGCCATTCCGAATTCATACTCGTCTAGTTCTTCCCTTCTACACGACTGTAGATAACTTCCTTACACATAAAAAGATGAATTGTTATTGATATTGCCGTGGCATGGAGGAATATCAGCAGCAGAGTTGATCCAAAAAACCAAAGACTGAGATCTACGGAGAGCCATGAACGCCTACGCCAGCCGGCACGGCACTTGATGATGATGATTGCCGTGTGACGATTCTGTGTAGTCACGTCATTTTCTTCCCTTTCCCTAGCGTTTTGGTTCGGGGATTCTTTCATCATCATCATATATTTACGTACGTATTTTGGGAGGGGGAGGAGGGAGGAGGAGGAAGAAGAAAAAAAAACTATGACAGTTGACAGCTCTGAAATGAAAGGAAGGCGTGTAGAAAATTTCATCTCAATCGGATGGGCCGTTCGCGAACAAATAAAGGACATACATATTTACATACATACATATATACATACATATTTACATACATACACTTTGTTTTATAAATATAGATTTGTTGATTGTTTCTTGTTTGGGGGGATTTTCTCTGTGGCTAAGGGCTTGCGAACGCGGTTTGTGAGCCAGAATATCCGGGTTCGAAACACAGCAGTGCTGGTTGTTTCGAAAACGGTATAGGAGCCTGTCGTTCAGAAATCAATGGCAAACTACTGAACGTAAAATTTGCCCAGGAATCACGAACAGCGAAAATGCTGGAGTTGACTGCTACGTCCTGTGAAGGACATGCAACTTAATTTTTTAATTTTTTCACCTTTATGGAGTCCATTGTAAGGTATGTACACTGTTTCCGTGTTTAGTGTGTCTCATCTATTCGCAGGAGCTACACATACCTAACTGTTTTCATTTTTTTTTTTTTTACTGTCTTTGTTTAATGCAGCTCCCTACATGCCCTCCCGATATTCATCTTTGTCTGTAATTCTCTTCATCGTGTATTGTTAGGCTCACCGCTATTTCGTTTGCCTTATGGGTTCCACATAAGTGTCTAATTATATTGTACTTGGGTTTTTTCAATGTGTATCCTATCCAGCGCTAACGTCTTTCCCTGAACTCTTGGTTCACCGTTGTGCATGCAATTGTAAAACTCTACTGATTTCCCTCTACTGATTCATATATGACTGTTTGCACACCTTTGACCACACATTTCTTATTTTGGCACTTTTACAGCTGTTTGCAGAAAAAGAGCACATTTCAAAACCGAACTGATGCCAACTTTTGTGACTTCTTGACAACGAAAGAGTTGTGTTTTAAAATTATTTTATAATTTTATGTTTTTTTCTCCAGATCTGTTTGTTTTATCCTGTCCCTGATGAAGGTTTTTAGAATCGAAACGTCGTTTGTTGTGTTCTAGAATACTTATTTTCATTTCATTAGTATATATTTTGTTATTGTCTCTTGGTTGGCGGATTTTTACTCTGTGATTTATGTTCACCTTTATGGAGTCAGTTGTAAGGTATGAACACTGTCTGTGTTTAGTATGTCTCATCTTTTTGCGGGGCCTACATATACCTAACTGTTTGTATTTCATACTGGTTCACCGACATTTATTTAATTCTCTCCCTGAGTTCTACATTGGAAATTATGTTTTACCATGTTATTCCCACTAAGGTACGCAATAGTGAATGTTTGGTAGTTCATTAGTAATTCTCTTAGTTGTTCTTCATGTTTCACACCCAAACGGTGCTGCCGATTTAACATTGGAGTAAAAGAGTCTACGTTTGGAGCTAAGTTTAACTTCCTTTGACTTCCACACATTTCCTAGTGCAATGAGAGCGGCTGGCCCAGTGGCTAAGAACGCCAGCTTCTCCTTAAGGAGACCGGGTTCGAATCCTCGGTAAGGCGTGTTGTTTATGTCGGGGGTAAAAAGAAAATCCTAACCTGCACAACTCGCGGCGACTGCATTAGCCAGTCGGCCTTAATTCCTTAGGCTCAAGACACCCCCCCCCCCTGCCCTACACTGCAAGGTGCAATAGTACTATAGGCAGTAAATGCCAGTTTTTGACAGTTTAATGAAAGCTTCTCTATGCCAATTACTAAGATATCATATTTTGTAGGCCTGAATGCACGGAGCAATAGGTGGCCAGTTTTTGCTTCTTGTAGCGAGCGTTGAGAGCTGATATCCAACTGACTGCGCTCATAATATTGCCAGGGTAATGTAAAATACCTATGGTATTGAATAAAACACACACGTCATTCTAGCACGAAGCAGATTATGCATCACATTCGAGAGAAACGAAATGAGATAATCAGCCAGCACGCTGTAGAAAACATAGGAGACCAGACATTTTAATTCTAATATTCCAAACTTTCCTGCCGCCGGGAAGGGAAGGCAAATCTACCCTGAAAGAAATCAATACCAGAGTTAGTTGTTTGTGGGTTAGTTTACTCATTTCAGCGTGGTTGCGGTTAGGTAGTTGATATCCTTACAAGGATTGATCATATATTAATTGGTGTATGTGCAGAATCATCATCATCCAGTGCCTTGCCGTCAGGCGTTGGGGAATCATGCCTCTCCACACATTACGATCTTCCACGTCATAGATCAGTTCGTGTGTTGACTCCCTTCCGTGCCATAACAAAGGACTGTCAATAATCTTTTGACGCTGTCTTCCTCTTTCCGGTTGTCACAACATGTTCCAATTTGTGTCTTCTCATAACGTGGCCAAAAAGAACGAAATAAAACATCCTGATTGCTCTTTTTGACTGTCCAACTAATTTTCAGTATTTTCCTATAAAACCACATCTCCAAGGCTTCCGGGGATTTTTTTCCGCCTGTTTACTAATTGTCCAGGATTCGCAGCCAAATGTTAAAACTGGTTCTATGTAACATGCAATAACTCTTTTCCTGACTTTCAAGGACAATGATTTATTGTAAAACCAAAACAAAAACAAACAAAAAAGTTCATTTGATAGAATGCAGTTTTTGCTTGTCCTATTCTGTTCTTTATCTCAGTGATGCATCTTTCATCTGATGTTATCCATGTGCTTAGATATCTGAATTTCTGCACTTGCCACAAAATCACGTCCTGGACTGTAATTGTACATTTATGACACAATATTACATTTATTGCACAATATGTTTCTTTGAAATCACCATAACTACTGTCTTTCTATTATTCAAACTAAGACCAATTCTTTCACTTTCCACAACCACTGTATCCATCATTTCCTGTAGATCGTTCTGACTTGTTGCTATCAAGGTAGTATCGTCAGCATAACGTAAGTTATTTATATTATATCCACCAACCAGGATACCTGGCGTATTTTCTGTAGATCTCATTATACGGGTGTAAGTTAATAAGTAAGTCACAAATGGCTGTAGAAAAATAACTAACTATGATAACAACTTGAAACCAGTTTATTTTTATACATACATTATCCCTTTATTTCTCAACATGATTTCCACCAACATTGATCCACTTATCCCATCGTTTTAGCCGTCCTCCCAAACCGGCTGCATAGAACTGCGTGCTCTGTTTTCTAAACCATGTTTTCACTTTGCATTCAACTTCGGCGTCATTCGTGAAATGTCTCCCGCCAAGGTGGTTTTCAGTGGACTTAGCCCCTAGCGATTTCCCGTAAAGCTGTGAATAGCTGGGTAGATTCTTATGGCTGCTGTTTGCTGCCAATATATGTTCTTTATTATTCGCAGATCTTTGCTGTTGATGTTCAGTTGCTCTAGTAATTGTATTATTTCTACATGTATCACATTGTGCAGAATTGTGCGACTAAAATGGTATGACGGGCTCGACAATCTAGAGCTCATGGAGAGAACTAAACAAATACCAGTGAACCAAGGGGTGAGAAAAAGATGCTGGCGCTGGATGGGACACACAATGAGGAAACAAGAGGATACTACAGGGTGCTTGTAAAGTCTCACTAGACATTGTATGTAGAACATCTGTTTATTGGAGAGTATTTTTTCCGTTTGCAAGACGGAAAACACCCTCCAACAAACAGCTGTTCTACATACAAAGTGTAGTGAGATTTCACACACACACAAACACACCACATACACACACACATACACACAAACACACACACAGACTCACTCACTCACTGGCTCACTGACTCACTCACTGGCTCACTGACTCACTCACTGGCTCACTCACTGGCTCACTCACTGGCTCACTCACTGGCTCACTCACTCACTCACTGACTCACTCACTGGCTCACTCACTCACTCACTGGCTCACTCACTCACTCACTGGCTCACTCACTGGCTCACTCACTGGCTCACTCACTCACTCACTGGCTCACTCACTGGCTCACTCACTGGCTCACTCACTCACTGACTCACTCACTGGCTCACTGACTCACTCACTGGTTCACTCACTCACTCACTGGCTCACTCACTGGCTCACTCACTGGCTCACTCACTCACTGGCTCACTCACTCACTCACTGGCTCACTCACTGGCTCACTCACTGGCTCACTCACTGGCTCACTCACTGACTCACTCGCTCACTCACTGGCTCACTCACTGGCTCACTCACTGGCTCACTCACTGACTCACTCACTGGCTCACTCACTGGCTCACTCACTGGCTCACTCACTGACTCACTCACTCACTCACTGGCTCACTCACTCACTCACTGGCTCACTCACTGGCTCACTGACTCACTCACTGGCTCACTCACTCACTGACTGACTGACTGACTGACTGACTGACTGACTCTCTCTCTCTCTCTCTCTCTCTCTCTCTCTCTCTCTCTCTCTCTCTCTCATGGAGAGAACTAAACAAATACCAGTGAACCAAGGGGTGAGAAAAAGATGCTGGCGCTGGATGGGACACACACTGAGGAAACAAGAGGATACTACAGGGTGCTATTTTTCTCCATGTTTAACATTTTATGAGACTGCTCATGACAAGTGTCAGTGTATGTGTGTGAGTAAAGTGTGGGAGTTTGTTCATACTAGTTTCAATACTAACGTGAGACATTTTGTATGTGTCTAGATGTAAGGAAGTGTGAGTGTATGTGGAGGATGTGTGTGAGTGTGGGGATATGTGTGGGTGGGGGTGTGTGGGTGGGGGTATGCGTTTGGATGGGTTGGGGTGTGTGGGTTTTGGTGGGTAGTGGTATTTGTGGGTGTTGGTGGGATGTGTGGATGGATGTGTGGGGGTGAAAGTAGGGGTGGGGGAATGGGTGTGGGGGATGTGTGTATGGGTGGAGGATATGTGTATGGGACGGATGCGGGGGGTGTGTGTTTATGTGGGTGGAGATGTGTGGATGGTTTGAGGAAGTATGTGTGGGATGCGGGGTTGTGTGGGTAGGGGATTGTGTTGGGTGGATTGGGGATGCAAGGGCGGGTGGGGAGAAGTGTATGGTGTGTGGGTTTGAGATATGTATGCGGTGTGTTGGTGGGGATGTGTGAATGATGTGTGGGTGGAGGGTATGTTTGTGGTGGTATGGGTGGAGGATAGTGTGTGGTGTGGGGGATGTGTGTGATGGGTGCGGAATGTGCGTATGGGTGGGGTATATGTGTGGGTAAGTAGGGGATTGTGGTGGTTGGGGGAAGTATGTGGGGGTGTGTGGGTGGGAGATGTGTGTGTGTGGATGGGGAATGTGTGGGTGGGGATGTGTGAGTGGCTTAGGGATGTGTAGGTGGGTGAGGGAGTTGTATGTGTCGGGGTGGGATGTGTGAGGGGGTGAAGGATGTGTGTGGGTAGGGGTATTGTGATCGAGAGATGTTTGGTTGGGGGTGGGTGGGTGGGGGTGTGTGGGTGCGTAGTGGAGGATGTATGCGTGCGTAGTGGAGGATGTATGCGTGAGTGAGTGTGTGTTGGTGGACGGGTAGGGAATGCGTGTGTGGGTGGGGAGAGGTGTGTGGTGTGTTGGTTGGGGATATTGTGTGGGTGAGGTATGTGTGTGTGGGTGGGGGATTTTTGTGGTGTGTGAGTGGGGGTATGTGGGGTGGATGGGTAAGGGTATCTGTGTTGGTGTGAATATTGTGTGGTATCTGGGTGGGGGACATGTGTGTGGTGTGTAAGTGGGGATGTGTTGGTGAGGGATATGTGTGTGTGTGGTGCGTGGGTTGGGAATAGTGCGTGGTAGGGGGTGTATGTGATGTGCGGGTGGGGGATTGTGTGGTGGGGGATTAGGTTATGGCATGTGTGGGTGGGTGGAAGTTGTATGTGTGGGTGGTGGGGTGTGTGTGAGTGGATTGGGGATGTATTGGTGGTTAGGGAGATGTGTGTGTGTGGGGGGAGGGGGTAGGGACATGTCAGTTGGTGGGGATGTGTGTGTATGGTTTGGGGATGTGTGAGTGGATGTGCGATGTGTGGGTTGGTGGGGGATTGTGTGCATGGGTGGGGAATATGTTGTCGATGGAGATGTGACTGGGGAATGGGTGGTTTGAGGTGTGGGTGGGGAGAGGATGTGTGGGTTAGGATGTGTATGTGGATGGGCGTGGGATGTGTGGGTTGGTGGGGGATGTTTGTGGGTGGCGAGTGTGTCTTGGTTGGGGGATCAGGTGAGGGCAGTGTGTGTGTGGGTGGGGGATGTGCGGGATGGGGATGGGTCGGTTGGTGGGGTATGTATGTGTCCCTTGGTGTGCGTGTGTGTAGGTAGGTGGGGGTGTGTATGTATCCCTTGGTGCGCGTGTGTGTTGGTAGGTGGGGGTGTTGTGTGGGTGGGGTGATGTATGGATAGGTGGGAGGTGGGCTTCATAACATGGTAATTAGCCTTGTTTATGTTTACAACATTCATTTCACAATGTTTATTTTATCTTCCTATGTAAATGTATAATGCTCTTGATGAACGAAAGACGAGTGATTGGAAGGGCCGAATGCAAGACGGGCCTGCGCGCCCAATTTGTGACCCTAATAAAGTTGATTTGATATTTGATTTGATTTCTCTCTCTCTCTCTCTCTCTCTCTCTCTCTCTCTCTCTCTCTCTCTCTCTCTCTCTCTCTCTCTCTCTCTGTGTGTGTAACTAGATACTCCCTTTTCAGGATCTAACAATGCCACCGAAATAGTGGGATACCTAATAATACACGGAGAATAGAATGGAAGAGAGAGAGAGAGAGAGATGAGTGATATTGGGAGGACATGGAGGAAGCTGCAGGAGATGACACCAGATGGGGGTGGTTTGGCATGAGTAGGCTGAGAGCATATCCCCCAATGAAGAATACATGTCAAGGGGAGAAAGAAGCAGAATATGTCAGGACGACGTTGGCCTAAGCAGTCACAATGTAACAACTAAATAGATCAATGTTTCGACAAGTTTCCCACTCTCTTTTTCAGGCTCTACATACAAAGTGGAGAGTGGAAAAGAAGAAGTAACAAAGACATTTATGATCTGTTTAAGTCCCCGCTAATCACTGGTATCATGAAGGCTAATAGACTACAATGGCTGGGGCATATAGAAAGAATGGAAGACAATAGGGAAACAAAACTCGCTTACACTCTGGAAATAAATGACCGTAGACCCCGAGGTAGACTAAGAAGACGGTGGAGAGATAATATATATACAGACCTACAAGCACTTGGAATCAACGACTGGCAAGAGAAGGTCAACCAGAGAGGCGAATGGAGACGGATTGTATCTGCAGAAAAGAACCTCAATGGCTCGGAACGCTGAAGAAGAAGAAGAGTCATAGGATGATTAACTGTCTTACACGACTTCCCCTATCTGCTGTGGGCTTATATATCGCCGACATGTTGTCATTGTGAAATGTTGTTTCAATTAAAATATCAATACAGTTGTTTTCCCAAAGCAACCTGCCTTAAACTGATATATAAATCAAACAATTAGGAATGTTATCAGCGGAACTGATCCAGAATACCAAGGACTGAGATCTTGGAGAGATAACAACTTCTACGCCACTTAGCAGGCAAAAGGTGATGATGGTTATTGTATTCCAGAGTTTCAACAGATCACTTCTAATCACCTGGTGTTATCATGTGGGGACATTTTATGTTATAATTCTATCGGAAGTTGTGGGCTGCAATCTCTATTACCAATCATGACCCGAAATTTACTCGAACGAATGCGGGAACGAAAGAATCAAGAAACGAATGAAAGAACGAAAGAAATCTCCTGTTTTCAGAATGTTCAGAACTGGGCTACGTTACACTCACAATGGCATGGGCGCTGTCAGAGAAGGGTTTGATGCCAGCTCTTGTCGTTCGCTACGAGAGGAAAAGAATGATTGCCTATGTCTCCGTGCACTCAGACCAACACAATGTATTGGTACTAACGGTTAACGGATGTCAGCATGGCCGAATGGATAAGAACCCGTGTTCTTAAACATCCGGTGTGCTGATACCGAGGTAAAGGGTTCATCCTCTACACCGGACAGTTGGACTAAAATTTTGACCTCTCGTACTTTACTTGAGGACGTAAATTACAAGTACCTCTAAAGTCGGAGTGGGTTCGCCTGGTGGCGAGGGACACTGTTAATAGGGAAAGTTAATCCACACGCAAATTTCAAACCAGCACTACCAGAAGTAGTATATATGGACTACGCTTGAGTTCAAAGCGAGCAGCGCCCCACCCCCCCCCCCCCCCCCAAAATGCGGTTAACATACCAACAGCAGGGTTTTGCTAATGGACTTGGTTCGGTCCGTCTTTCTCCCCAAAATGAGCCTGGGAAATGCGGGTTTTTAGTTTTTGCTGTCAGAGATGCGAACGTTGTCTCTTACTTGTATTTGAGACAAAGATATGCTATTACCTAATGTATATAAAATTTGTACTGTAGCTTATCGGATAGTGAAACGCGCCGGTTCACAATTCTCCGACTTACCTAGTCGAGGGATCGAAATCATTCGCGGACGATTTAGGAAGCAAACAGCTTTGCGTTGTTTTCAATGGCATAAGGCGTCGGCCGCTCAGTAAGCAATACCAGACTACTGAAGTAGTAAATCACAAACAGCAATAAATGCTGGGGTCAAATCCAACTTTCTATAAAAGACATGCAAGTAACTCATCATTGGCACCTTGCCGTCTTGACAGACGATAGTTTGTGCTTTAAAAAGGCATAACTTTTAACTATGGCGGTAGCGAGTGTGACTGATAAGGCCAATTTGCGCTGTAAATGTCCGTTCACAGTGGGTGCATGTGAACACGTGGTCATTTCCACCATCATGCACCATCTTACGTCTCAAACGCTTGGTGTGTGACTTTTCTGCAATAATTTTCTCCTTTGACTTTATTCCATTTCTGATATTTGCCCTCCATGCAACACGTTCAGCTGCGACTTGCTCCCAATGTGCATTATCAATGCCTGTATCAATCATGTCCCGCTTACACACATCTTTGTATCGTAGTAGAGGCCGACCCTGAGATCTCTTACCCATCTGTAATTCACCAAAAAAGATATCCTTTGGTATTCTACCATCACCCATCCTCCTAAGATGTCCTATCCATCTCAGTCTACGAAGACTGAGCATGGAATAAACTGTCACACAACCTGATCTTTCCAATACTTCAGTATTTGTGATTTTGTCTTGCCACTTAATACCAAGAATTCTTCGCAGACACCGCATATGAAAGCTGTTTAAATTGTTCTCTTGGTGTGAGTAAGTTGTCCAGGTTTCACTGCCATAGAGAAGAGTACTAAGGACACAGGCTTGATAGACAAGGACTTTTGTTTTGGCAGTAAGCTTCCTGTTCTCCCAGACTCTTTTTCTTAACCTGTTCATTGTTGTTGCTGCCTTACCAATCCGGATGTTGATTTCCTGATCTAGGGATAATTTGCTATTTACCACTGATCCTAGATATGTAAAATGGTCTACTATCTCTAGTTCGGCGTCGTCAATAAAGATTGATGGTACCCCATGTGCACCCTGTGACATAATCTGTGTCTTCTTTTTGCTAATTGTTAAACCAAATTCAGAACAAGCATTGGAGAATGCAGATAGTAGACATTGCAATTCTTCCTCAGAGTGGGTCGTAACTGCAGCATCATCTGCAAAAAGCAACTCTCTGATCAGTACCCTCCTAATTTTGGTCTTAGCCTTCAATCTCTGAGCATTGTAGAGGCCGCCATCTGAGCGTGAGTGAATGTATATACCACCATCCTGATCACGAAATGCATATTTCAGTAGAAGTGAAAAGTATATTCCAAAGAGGGTGGGAGCTAGTACACAACCTTGCTTAACTCCACTCTTGATTTCAAATTCTTCAGAAGTTGCACCATCAAACTTGATTATACCCTTCATGCCTGTGTGGAACGATTCCACAATGGACAGAAGAGTTGGTGGGCAGCCAATCTTCTTTAGTGCCTTGAACAGACCCTCACGACTGACCAAATCAAATGCCTTTGTGAGGTCGATGAAGGCAATAAACAGTGGTTGATTCTGTTCACGGCATTTTTCTTGCATTTGTCGCAATGAGAATATCATATCAGTGGTAGACCGGTTCTGTCGAAAGCCACACTGTGATTCGGGGTAGACTTGATCTCCTAGGACTTGAAGTCTGCGCAGAACAATTCTGGCAAATACTTTTCCAACAATACACAGAAGTGAGATACCCCTATAGTTGTTGCAGTCGCTCCGATCGCCCTTGTTCTTGTACAGTGTTATGATGCTTGAATCTTTGAAATCCTGTGGGACTTGTCCTTCACGCCAGCATAGCTCTATTAGCTGGTGGATCTGTATAGTGAGTGTGTCTTGCCCACTCCTGATAACCTCTATTGGAATCCCATCCTTACCTGGAGCCTTGCCAGATGCAAGTTCATTTATAGCACACTTAACTTCTGTTATGGTGGGAAGTGTGTCCAGGTGGTCAAGAGTTGGTAGAGCCTCTATGGCGTTGAGGGCATTATCCGCTAGTTTGGTCTCACTTGAGTAAAGCTCCAAATAGTGCTCTACCCATCTGTCCATCTGCTGTTTCTTATCAGTGATGACTTCTCCAGTCAAGGTTTTCAATGGTGCACTTCTTTTGATCACTGGACCACGGGCTTTCTTTATTCCTTCATACATGCTTCTTATGTCTCCCTTATCACTTGCGATTTTAATGGACTCACATAACTTGATCCAATAATCATTTGCACACTGCCTGGCAGCCTTTTGCACATCCTTCCTAGCTTGCCTTAGCTCACTCAGAGTGTTACGCGTTGGTCTTTCCTTGTTTCTTAAGAGAGCTTTCTTCTTCTTATCAATCAAGGGCTGCAGAGTCTCGCTGTTGGCCGCAAACCAGTCCTGCCTCTTATGATCCACAGTGCCGTAAACCTTTACGGCAGTTTTACAAAGAGTTTCCTTAAGTTTATTCCATTTATCATTTACTGTACAATTTTCTGGTGTATCAGTGAAAGCGTCTTCAAGTTGCTGTTGAAACTGAAAGCACTTTTCCGGATCATGAGTGTTAATAATATTAATCCTGGGGCTAGATTTGTGTTTAGCTGTGTAGATTCTCTTTGGTCTCAGTCTAACCCTTGCAACAACCAAAGAATGATCCGTATCACAGTCAGCACTGTGGTAACTACGAGTCAATGATATATGGTTCAGATGTTGTCTCCGTGTGATGATGAAGTCCAGCTGGTGCCAATGGCCGGATCTTGGATGTTTCCATGTGACCTTATGCATCTCTTTTGTTTTAAAAAAAGAGTTTGTAATACATAGGTCATTACTGGTGCAATGCTCCAGCAGCCTTTGCCCATTTTCATTCATGCGACCGATGTTGTATTTTCCAAGGCACACTGGCCATGAACTCGAGTCCTTGCCCACACGAGCATTGAAATCACCGAGCATATAAATGTAGTCGGATTTTGGAACTGCCTTGATCACAGAGTCTAACTCCTCATAGAACAAATCCTTCACATCATCAGAGGAATCGAGTGTCGGTGCATATGCAGTAATAATGGTGGCAAACCCACAAGAGGTTGCCAAGCGCAGGGATAATAGTCTTTCATTTCCTCCTGCTGGAATTTCAATCATTCCCAGTAGCGAATTCTTCACTGCAAAGCCCACACCGTGTTGCCTTTTTTCTGCCTGCCCTCTACCCTTCCAGAAAAAGGTGTAGTTGTTTTCCCTGAGTGACCCTTCCTCAGCGAGGCGAGTCTCCTGCAGGCCAGCAATATCAATGTTAAGACGATTGAGTTCGGCATCAATCACAGCCGTTTTTCTCACATCGTCAATATTGGTCAAGTCAGTGGAAAATCCTGGACACATGGTTCTCACGTTCCAGGTTGCAAGCCGTAGCTTGAGGTTTCTATTTATATTTTTGTTTGTACCTGGTGCATTGGTTTTACAGCCTGCGATTCAGATTTTGTCCTAGCCCCAAGCACCCATTGAAGCAGGCAGGCTGTGGCGGATCAGCACCCAATTGGCTGGGGGATGCCCAGCTTGAGGCGGGCGGTAACTGATCAGTGACACCTATAGGTGTCTCCCACCGTCAGAGGCAACGCGTGGCGCCCCATGTCTACGCCAACTGACAAGGACTTATAACCCGTAACAGTTGCCTCTCGCTTTGATTCCGAGACCAGTTAAGACCAGGGATGGAGTTATTGCCTCTCCATAGCACAAAGCCTGGGCTAAAATATAGAGATCATGTGTTGCCCATGCAGCATGATCCCTCTCTCGGCCTGCCTAGTTCACTCCAGAGGAAAGGTAACACCCCTACATCTGGAACAAGACAAGCTGCAGAAGCTGCCGGATCAGCAAAGCAATGCTCTAACTGTCCGCCTGTCGGAGCTTCGATCCTAGACCAGTCGCCAACCAAGGCTTAGGGCCTGGTCTGCTGCCTCTCCATAGCACAAAGCCTGGGCTAAAATATAGAGATCATGTGTTGCCCATGCAGCATGATCCCTCTCTCGGCCTGCCTAGTTCACTCCAGAGGAAAGGTAACACCCCTACATCTGGAACAAGACAAGCTGCAGAAGCTGCCGGATCAGCAAAGCAATGCTCTAACTGTCCGCCTGTCGGAGCTTCGATCCTAGACCAGTCGCCAACCAAGGCTTAGGGCCTGGTCTGCCCTGCCATGACAATTTTGTCTTTAGCTTGCATTTCCTCGCACCAGGGTAAGGCTTGTACCCTCCCAATTGCGCTCTTCCGCCCGAAGCCGTTGGCACAATGTGGGGTGTCGGGTTTGGTAAGCGCCGCCCAACGTTCGGCGCTAACAGAAACCAGGTAGTACCGTCTACTGTTATACGGTAGCTCAGTCATATCTGACTAAGACCTGACTCGTAACAGCAAGTAACTACAGTATATGTAAATCCGTAATATTCCAAAGCCAATTTGTCTTGGAATTAGTTTGCGTTGTAATTATTGCAACCACGACCCGCTAGTGCAGAGCTAAACATTTATAACGCCGCCATACTTTAACTCGTCAGTTTACTGACATGAATACGGTATGCGAGCTGAATCCCATCTGCGGTAGACATAGAACAAGCACACAAAATCAATTTCTTCAGCTTTGGTAATTAGCTGGTGTTTGACATTTTGTGGAGATGCCCGTCCCTCACTCTCAGTTTCGCAAATATCTCCAGGTTAAAGAAAAGGAAAAATCAAACACCATTTAACTTAATGACACTCTGGAGGAAGACATCGTGGAAGGCAAATATTAAATATTCTAAAATTGTTATTTTGATAATGTATTAAAAGGAGATCTTATTTTCCATCTGTTATTATGAGATGATAATTGGTAACGAGTCTAGTAGGCTGCAGGTATTGATCGACTCGGCGGAGAGCTCGGTTTTTCGGCTGCGTTATCTAACTCAAGTTATGATTACACAATTATCTGCGAGAAGACTCGGGAAAAACAGCGGATTTAGTACCAGTATTTCACGGCGTTAGAACGTCGCACAAAAGTACATATAAAGTTGTTGTTTTCGTCGTTATTTTTGTTTTTCCTGTTCTTGTTTTTGTAGCTGCGACTTCTGTGTTTTTGTAGCTGCGACTTCTGTTGTAATTGATCGAACAACTGAGGAACCCTTTGAGCGACTGAGACAATTCGTAAATAAATTCAAATATATTGTTTGGAACCCATAGAAGAAAGAAGTAGAGACTAAGCGGCACACTAGGCACCATAAAAATTAAAGCTATAATTACCCTCACCGGGTTTCGAACACTGACACTTCCAATTGATGGCAGTACCTCCCTGCAGAAACAAGTGTACTTCGTCGCATGACCAGCCAGACACTTCAGGGGTAACTGTAGCTTTCAAATTTTAGGTTGTCTTTCTTTTACATCTATGAGTGCCAAACAGTACATAGGCATGGATTTATGAACTGTAATTGATCTAGCTTGTGGCTTATCGGCCTTCTATCTTGTATTTATAGCCTCAACGGAGAAACAAAGACAAGCCCATTAAACGGTTAGTGTCGCTAGGAAGTAGAAAGCAATGCAATGGAGAGGTCGCCGAGCGCCTGTGGGACCAGGTGGAGAAGGCAGGGGTACAGACTGAGAACCCGTGTGTGGGAAGAATGATATTGCAGGGGATCGGCAGGGGTTCTGGAGGAATTTCATAACTGAGAGGGAATACCAGGGACGGTGGTATGGCTCTTCGCTGGCTGTTGAACGAGGGATCAGAGCATGTATGGGAATGTCTTGAGTGCAGTGATGTCGGTTCTTAACTCAACTCAACTCAACTCAACAGTAGAGATCAATGAACTTTGGAACGGCGTTCTCCAACAAACTGTGTGACCATTGTGTATCATAAGCTGGCGAGTTGGTGTCATGGGTAGGGTGTTCCGTTGATAGTGCTAAGGATGTGGTGGGAAAAGGGCTCGGTGTCTTCACTCGCCGTTCTCTACTGGCCACCTATTCCTTCCTGCACTCAGGCCTAAAGAATGAGACGGACCTAGTACGTCACATTCCCAGAATAAATTCCTGCTATGGGACTTCGATGGCCACTTGTCGGCGCTTTGGCGACGGAGTTACGGACGCAATTCCCCATCCCCATACTGCGTTCGAAACACGGATGTGGGGGATTTGGAAGCAGACCGCTTTGCATTGGTTTTCATACAATGGTATGAGTGCCGGTCTTCAGAAAGCAATGGCAAACGTCTGAAAGTAAACTTGCCAAGAAATCACAAACAGCCATAAACGCTGGGGTTGACTGCCACGCTCTGTAAAGGATATTCAACTACATTTGTTGTTGGTACCTGCGTTCGCCTGTCCCCTCCAACGTGATATTGAGGAACACTTTCCTGCCGACCCCATGTTGTTGTGTTCAAACGCCCACCGAGGCTGTGATTGTTTTTTGTTTTTTTAAATTGACCTACCTTCCCGGGTCAGCACTACCTAAAATGGTACCAAGAAACGTTTTGAGAAGTAAAGGCGGACGGTGCGATGTTGACTATATACTCCATCGAGTGTCGATTGGTCAAAATCATATGGGGCTAGCCTAATATGGCATGCCCAGTAAGCGCCGGGAAATGGAAAAGGGGACGTTACCTACTTTACTTAGGGAATCTCCGAGGTCGAGTGATTACGCCGCCTGATTAAATTTTTTTTTTTTTCAATTCAACTTTATTTTAAAAGGGTTACAAATTGGTCACGCAGGCGCGTCTTACATTCGACCCTTCCAATCACTCATCTTTCATTCATCAATAGGGCATGATACATTCACAAAGGAAAATACATTGTGAAATGAAAGTTGAAATC